>JANKOE010000002.1:6719567-6734371 GCA_026284465.1 Erythroxylum citrifolium | reverse complement strand
GGGGGTCAACATTTAAAAAATATCCTTATTTATTAAAAAATTATATAAGTAAATTAAAAAAAAAATTTGAAAGGGGGGGCCATGGCCCCCCCTCCCATACAAGTAGCTCCGTCTCTGGATGAGACGCCGAGTACCTGTCACAAAAAAAGAATCATTAGTCAAGACAGGATCAGAAGAGGAAAGTAAATTGATAACTTCAAGAAAATCCATTTTAACAATAACTTGTCAGTAACCCAGGGTCCAGCGAGGTTAAGGCCCGAGTGGACTCTCCAAAGTTCAGTAGAGAGTGGTGACCCTCGTGGAAGGTGCTGGGTAAATCCACCACACCACTGGCCATGACAATCACGAAGAAGCCCCTAGCAATACTAAATCTACCGTCGTGTTTTACTACCCCATCAGTATTCAATTTAACCCAGCCCACTGGCAGCTTGCTCCACCCAACGAGACTTCCCAAAGGTAATCCCGGAGCTGGGAATACACAACTTTTCGCAAAACTTTCCGCAACTCTGGCCCTTTCCATCCAAACTAAGTAGTCCATAATGACTCTATCGCCCGCTTCCGGCCAAACGAAAGCTGGGTCGAAGATACTTTGACTCCTCTAGTACCAAAGGAACCAGTAGGTGACGCCAAAGATGGACGACTAGGTGAAGTTGCGCACGTGATGGTGTTTCGTTAGGTTGGAAGAGAGCCAGTCTAAATCCCCTTGAAGAAAAAACGTCGGGCCCCGTACGGCCTGGGGAAAGCACGTCCAGATGTCACGGGCTCGCGGGCAATCCCGGAGGGCATGTAAGATAGACTCTTCCTGGCCACAGTAGGGGCAGCCTCCATTCGTGGCAATGCTTCAATTATTAAATGTGATATTTTAGAATAAATATGTTTTATAATTTCAAATATAGTCTCCTGTTTATTCTATCATTAATATTATTGACATTGAATAGAATATCATGTAATGTGGTCTCATTCTACATCACTAGACATGTGGTGGGGGAGAAAGATACAATGTGTTTGATAATACCTACAAACTAATTGATTTTTAATTAGATTTATTGCTTCTTACTTATTGAACAAAATTTAAAAAAAATCTTTAATTTTCTATTTTAATATATGCCACTTGTTGTGATGATGTAAAATGGATATAATTATGTGGTATTTTATGCAAGCAATATTAAATTGAAACTTTGTATATTTTATTAATATAATCTATAGTTTTAACTAATATTGTAAATTTGTTTAAAATTATTAATTTAAAATATATCTTCCACTTGATTTTTCAATAAATCTAGCCAACCATCGCAATGTGACAATTGGATAGGTTCGATCTAGGGTCATTGGGGCCTCCTAAAAAGATCTACTAAATTCATCAAGTTATTCCAAAGGATCAAAACGGCCAGTTATTAATGGAATTCTTTGTTGGCTCTCTGTAAAATATGCATTTGAACGGTGGCTTTCAAAAACATTGTAAGCTAAACTCATGCTGACGAATAACCAACCTGCAATGAATAGGGAGGGTATAGTCAAGCTATGAATGACCCAATATCGAATACTAGTGATAATATCAGCAAAAGAACATTTTCCTGTGCTTCTAGACATGCTAAGCTCCATATATTCTTGTACAATCAAAAGGGGATCGATTTCGTAAAAGATAAGATCAGTAAATGAAACTTTACTGAAAGAAAATAGTTGTGAGATCGTCAATATTTTACCAAGGGTTTCTTTAAAGTATACCGAATTAGTATAGCTATCATTCTTCTGACGCAACAACGCAACTTCAATCACTATCGAAATGAAGTCCTAGAGATTTTTTTTCTTGTCGCTCAAAAATTGTTTACTATCAACCAAGTAAAATGTGAATTCAACGGGTTATTGTCTAGTCTAATATAATAATCTATGAAAAAAGGATTATCATATTCTTGCAATTGAATTCGATACGAAATTGAAAAATATTCCTTTCACTGTTATAGAAGAATAATTTTTTTTGGAATCCCCTTTTTTCATTTTAAAGACCTGTGTAGTTATATGGTAACAAGTACCAGTAGTAGAGAGTATTCGATGAAAAAAGGAGGACAACAAAAACAAGAATTGCAATCATCAATCCTCATCATATACGCATTCTTGTTTTAGATCCAAAAGGCCTTTCTTGGCACTTAACTACAAAACTGCAAAGATAAATTCTTTTTAATATGGACATGAAAAAGAAAATGTAAACCCTAGAAAAGGATATTAGGAATTATTAGTTTTAGAATTTTAAAATCTAGTTGGACCAAAACAAAAATAAAATAAAGATTGATTTTTTTGATTGATTTGATTGTGCAATCCCCTTTTTTCTTATTCGAGATATTATGTGAATGAATTAACTAATAAGTTCAAATTAAAGTAACAAAAAAGTAAAGGGTAAAAAAAAAAGATAGTATAAAGATATAAAGAAAAGTAGAGGTCGATTTTCCTTTTAAAATCTAAAAAAATGAATTTGATCTAACTCAAAATCAAAAAAATAGATTAAAAGATAGGATCCAAATCAAAATAATTTTCCAATTAGATTTCGTAGTGATTTATATAGTGATTCAAAGATACTTTCTTTGAATTAAGTTATATAAGTGTTATTATTAATATTTTAGTGTTTTAATATTCGTTTTCTATTTTTTATTGTTTTCAAGAGTTGCCCAAGAAATCTTTTGATTTAGGTAGATGTCATGGATGATGGATTGCTTTCTTTTTCTATCTATACTATGTTTATTACTCTATTTTTCTTAGTAATGACTATAACTATAATTTATAATGATTGATAAATTTAAAACTTTCAATTAGTTTTTTTATCCTCCTATCTTTCAAAAAATTGAACTTAGGGAAATGTTTTACAACTCCATGTATATAAAAAAAGTTTATTTAATTTAGCCTCTTCATACCTACTATAACTAGTTATTTCAATTTTCTACTAGCGGCTTTAACTATAACCTTAGATCTATTTATTGGTCTAAGCAAGATAGGACTTATTTGAAATTAATTGAAACGAACAACAATTTCTAAAAAAAATAGATTTTTCTGCAATATTCAAGCTATTATCTTTTCTAGTTCCTTACCGTATCAATTTTAAATTTTAGGTTATCGAGATTTTTGGGCAATATGGATTAATATTTAAGGATATATATTCCCTCTCTTTTTTTATTTTTAAACAAAAAGAAATGATTGAAGTTTTTCTATTTGGAATTGTCTTAGGTTTAATTCCTATTACTTTGGCTAGATTATTCGTAACTGCATGATGTAAAATGGATATAATTATGTGGTATTTTATGCAAGCAAAATTAAATTGGAACTTTGTATATTTTATTAATATAATATATAATTTTAGTTAATATTGTAAATTTGATTAAAATTATTAATTTAAAATATATTTTCCCCTTAACTTTTCAATAAATCTTTTTAAGGATGGTAACGTTTAAACATAATTAATTAAAATAATATCCTTTTAGTTTTTTGTTTTAAAGTTGATTTCGAACTAATGAAATCTTAAAAAAAGTTTTACATCTTTTTAATCTTATTACTCTAGTAAAAATCTAATATAAATATGTAATCACAAATAAAATGTGACACATTGTCAAGTTATTTATAAAAAAAACTTTAATTTCCTTAAATGGATGAGTATGAGAGTAAGTTTGAAGTTACAATTATCCACGTAATAGAATGAAGACATTATGGGCATATTAAAATTAATCTTCTTTTTGCATCATAAATCTTCTTTCAATTTCTTTCTTTTTTGCAAGTTTAATGCTTTACACGTTTAAAAGAAAATTGGTATATCACATTTGTTTATCCCTGTATGAAACATTATTTGGTAAAATGATACATTTTTGTCAATAATTTTGGTTGTTAAATATAAGTGTAAAAGTATGTGTTAAAAGCATTAAGATAATTGAATTCACCAATCATATACCATATGTTGAAGTCAAATCCTTAAAACAATAAATGAGACATAAAAAACAATATATAATGTATATTACGTAATTTAAAATTAAAACCAACTTATCAATATTCAAATGTTCAATATAAATTTTTATATAAGTGTAAAAAAACACAAACTTTTGTTAGGAATTAGTCAAAATTCAGTTAATAAAACTCGGTTCTAACGGGATCGATCCTTAGAAGTTTTGAATCTGTCTCCTCATGTACGGAGTAAACTACTTCTTGCATGCATATTATTTTGCTTTGTAAGGCTACAAAGCCATTGAGAGTGTATTGGACAAGGTTATGGCGATAGAGAGCTTCTTTCATGCACTATGATCATTGTACTATGCTTATGTTGCGATCAAAGGAGTACTGAGGCGTGGTGAAAAAAAGAATTCCTACAGTTGCTGAAACTGCAGCTCTCACTGATACATAGAAGAAAGGCGATAAAGATCACAAGTTAAAAGGATTTAAAAGCCAATAATGATCTATTTCGAGCACTGGATCGTACCATTACGGAGGCAGTCGTTAACAAGAACACATCAAACAACATATGGGAATTTATTAAGCAGAAATATCAAGGCACAACACTAGTTAAGCGTGCTTACTTGCAAACATTACGAAAGAAGTAAGAAGTTCTTCATATGCAGGATGGAGAATATGTTGATGAATATTTTTTTCTTAGACTCTTACTATTGTTAATAAGATGGAAGCTAATGCTGAAGATAAAAGGAGATGTTGTTATGGAAATGATCTTAAGGTCAATGACTCTTAAATTTGACTATGTTATGTACTCTATCGCTCAGTCCAAAGGCACGACCACTTTAAGCAAAGTCGTTCTTAACGTTTTATTAGTCATGAGCGAGAATAAAAAAAAAGGATCTTATTAAGTCGGCAATATATAAATATAGAGATTGTAATGACAGGCTTATGAGCCTAAATTTAGTTATTTTTAATGTGTCGACCCATGGGTCAGGTCTAGGCTTAGACTGATTCAAGGCCTAATTATTCTAAATAAAACAATATCGTTTTGTTTAAAAGAATTAGGTTTCGGGCAGGCCTAGGCCTGGATAGCCTAGGCTTAGTTCCAATTTAAAAAATACAATGTTATATATTTTTAATTTTAAAAAATTATTTTAAAAAAATTGACGGAGGTGCCCCATTGCCATCCCTATATAAATATGTAAACTTTAAAAGTATATATTTATTATTAAAATTTGATATCCATACATAAGTGACTCAATTTATAAATCCACATATTAAAATAATTTTTACTATATTTTAGTAAAATTTAAGAAAATCTAATATTATGTTAGTTTATATAAATATCAATAAAATAAAAGGATAAATTTTGTAACACTTAAATAATAATATACAAATAAATGATATTTTTTAAGAATGCAATAACTAAAATCACAAAGTAAATAACTAATTTACTAAATTATATATTTGTCGAAGTGAGTTACTCTTTTAGTGTAATTTATTCAAGGACCTAGAGAGTGCTAAAATGTAAATTAAATAAAGTTCAATTGTATATATAATAAATTTAGAGATTTATTGCACTAAAAAAAGAGTTATAAGTAGATGAACCACAAGTGTTACAATGAATTATCTCTCATATATTCAAATATTTACTAATCTAAAAATACATAAAAAATTTTAGAGATTTTATCTTTAAATTACCACTTAGAATTAAGAAGTCAAAATTGTAAAAATCTTTTACTACTATTTTTTTAGTTGAGTATTTTAAATTCATATGTTGATGGAAATAAAAAAATTAACCGTAAGAAATATACCCAAATATTTCAAAAGAATTTATAAACAAAAGAAGTTAACAGTAATTTTGAAAGTTAATTAATGTTAACTTTGAACATGGAAGTTTTTTTTTTGAATAAGAAAATTGGAATTAATACTCAAAGAAAAGGAAACAAGAAAGAGGGAGGAGTAACAAGCCACTCCCCCCGATCCACACGTGAACGTGTTGCAGCAGCCAAGTGGTGCACGACAACATTCGCAGATCGATGAACAAAAGAGACATTCATATGAACCAGCTCCGACAAAAGAGCTTTACAATCAGCTATCACTACACCAAAACTGGAAATATCAATATCAGAAGTAGCATTGACTGCTGTTGCTACGTCCAAGCAATCCGTTTCCAGCAAGACTGGTGACCAAGAATTTGCCATTATCCAGCTCATTGCTTCCTTCACCCCCACTGCTTTAGCATCTCGAGCACATAACGCCCCATCTTTAACTACATTCTTAGCAGCTACAAACCCACCCTCCGAGTCCCGCACAATCAGCCCAATACCAAATTGCAGAGCTGGTAAAGCTGTAGTAATATCGACATTTAACTTCAGAACACCCACCGGCGGCGGACTCCAATGGACAACCCTGCTTCTAGAATCCCCCCCCTCATGTGCTGTGACCGCAGTCCTCTACACGGACCGCCACACCTCAAAATCACTCGTAGACCGCACCAAATAATGCGCAGGGGATGTGAACTGATGCTGCCAAACCCATCTATTGCGACTCTGCCATATATGCCAGCAAACATATATTCCCAAAGCCATATCCCATTTATTAAACAAAGAGGTAAAGGCAGCTAACCAGCCCATAAATGAGGGTACCTGCGGATTAAACCAGCCAAGGGGGCTCAACTGCCATACCGCGCGTGCATAAGGGCACTGGACCAAAATATGAAGAATTGTCTCTGAACTCCTTTGACAAAACGGGCACACATCAGCTACAGGCACATGTCTTGTGCATAGACGTTCCCGAGAGGGTAATATATTAGCCCCTGCTCGCCATAAAAAATTCAACAGAAAAGGAGGGAGGTTACCCCGCCACACTCTGTTCCAACAAGACGACTGAGCCGAATCCTGGTCACTCTGTCCCTGCCATGTAAGAGATTTATATGCACTCCTGACCGAATATCCGCCTTTACGTTCAAATTTCCAACATAAAACATCTGCTGCGTGAGCCTTTCCTAGAGGAATGGATAGAATAGCCCTGGTATCGTCGGCATTGAACACTCTTGAAATTAGTGGGACGTTCCATGATCCATTTAGAATAAGATCTGAAACCTGAAAACAGCTATTCCGACAATCAAATTCTGAAGACAGCTTAAAACCTTCAAGAGCAGGTAACCACGGATCTAACCAAATGGACGTATTAGAACCATTGCCAATTCTCCAGAATAAACCAGACCGCAACAGCGGAATAGTGGCTAATATACCTCTCCAAACATAGCTAATATTGGACTTCGCTGGTGCATTCAAAAAATCCGTGGCTGGGAAATATCGTGCTTTCAAAAACCTTGCCAACAGAGATTCTGGAGAAGTAATCAGCCTCCAGCCAATCTTACCCACCATGGCCTTGTTAAAGTGATAAATCTTCTTAAAACTGAGTCCTCCAAACTTGCGAGGAAGAGCAAGCCTATCCCACCCTAACCAATGCATACCTCTAGAGTGCTCTTTTCCTCTTCCCCACCAAAACCGAGCCATCACCCGTTGAATTTCAGCACATAAAGTTTTTGGAAGCAAAAACAGACTCATGATGTAATTCGGTAAGGCTTGTAGCACAGTCCTCAAAAGAACCTCACGACCCGCACGCGTTAACAATCTTTTGTTCCAGGAATTTAAACGCTTCCACACTTTATCTTTGACGAAGCTCAGAACCTGTCTTTTATTTCTACCGATGACAATGGGCAAACCCAAGTAGTGTCCCAAATCAGGTTGTTCCTCAACTCCAAACAACTGGCAAATGGCTTGCTTAGTACCCTGTCCTGTATTAGAACTGAAGCAAGTCAGAGACTTGGAGTAGTTAATGCTCTGCCCTGACGCTGCTGCAAAGTTGTCAAGCAAAGTCTTCAAACACTCCGCCTCCTCAAGCTTAGCATCAAAGAAAAAGATACTATCATCGGCAAAAAATAAATGGGATATAGTAGGCGCAGCAGGTACTACTTTACACCCATGAATCAATCCCCTCTTCACCCCGTCATCAACCATCCTGGACAAGACTTCAGTACACAAGATAAATAGATATGGAGAGAGTGAGTCCCCTTGCCTCAGACCACGTTGTGGAATAACCGGGCCAATGAAATTGTCGTTGCATAATATCGAATATCAAACAGAGGAAACATAAACCATGATTAAATTCACCCACCCCGAAGCAAAGCCCAACTGTAACAGCACTGCCCGCAGAAACGTCCATTCCAGCTTGTCATACGCCTTGCTTATATCTATCTTTAAAACACCATGACCATGCTTACCCCGCTTCTTCCTACTAAAGTAGTGCATAACCTCAAAAGCAATAATACTATTATCCTGAACGCACTTTGATTCACAGAGATGAAACCAAACAACAAAGTTTTCAACCTGTTTGTAACCATTTTCGACATAATTTTATAGAGGACCTTACAGAGAGAAATTGGACGAAGATCTGTCATCCTCTCAGGGGTAGCCTTTTTCGGAATGAGCACTATAGCTATATCGTTTAACTGGATAGGGAAACTGCCAGTTGCTAAGCTTGTAATACAAAAATCGGAAATCGCAGGACCAATTATACCCCAAAAGTGTTGGTAAAAACCGGGATTGAACCCATCTAACCCAGGCGATTTATCCGCTTTCATACTGAATACTGCAGACCGCACCTCCTCAACCGTATATGGAGCAAGCAGAAAACGATTATCATCCTCCGACACTAACTGAGGCAGTATGTGAATAACGGAAGCAGGATCAATAGCACTCGAAGTGTAAAGGTTAGAGAAATAAGAAAGCATAAGATCTGACAAACCCGAGTTCCAGGCATGCCGATTACCCTCCTCATCAGAGAGAGATTCAATTCGATTCTTCCTTTGCCGAGCAGTAGCAACCGAATGAAAATATCGGGTATTTCGATCTCCTTCTTGAAGCCAAAGGACTTTTTCCCTTTGCTTCCAAAATTTATCCTTCAAATCCAAGAGCTCGAAGAGTCGAGCGGTAACCGTTGCAAACCGTTCTCTACTAGCCACGTCCCTTCGACCCCATATCATCTGGATTTCTTTCTTACAGCAATCAATTTCCACTCTGTGTTCCTTCAAAAAAGTTTGCCCCCAAGAATTAATCTTTAGTCCACACTGCTCAAGCTTGTCCACTATATTGTCTCGATTCACACCTACCCAACTTTCCGTCACTAATCGACAACATTCTGGTTCCCTTGCCCAGCCATTTTCAAACCGAAAAAGAGGAGCCCTAGCACGTGGAATGAAAAGCTTTACCTCAAGTAGGATGGGTAAGTGGTCTGATGAAGAGATGTCCAGAGTTCTTGCTGTAGAGAAACAAAAATGATGCCGCCATAAGTTTGAGACTAAGATGCAATCCAATTTGGCTTCTGTCCAATCCTCCCCTGATCGACCGTTATCCCATGTATACTGATAACCCGACATTTTGAGAGCATGAAGCCCCGCATCCACTATTACTGCCCTAAATCTAGTGATGAGTCTATTAGGTTGGGCTCTACCTCCCCGCTTTTCATGTTGGACCAACACATCATTAAAGTCCCCTAGGCACACCCAAGGCAAGTCACTTGCACGAGACAACCTGCGTAAAAGTTGCCAGGACTCATGCCTATTGATTCGGTGTGGATGGCCATAAAAACCCGTAAGTCTCCAAGACCCAAGTCCAGGCAATTCAACAGCTAAGTCTATATGAGTGGAAGAAGAGGAAAGAACAGAAGAGGAAATAATGTCTTTCCAAATAAAAGCAATACCACCGCTACGACCAATTGAGTCAACATTTACACATCCATCGTAACCCAAAAAGTCCTTTATTTCATTAATACGAGCAGAAGAACAACGAGTTTCAATAAGAAAAATAAAACAAGGGCGATTGTCCCTAACAAGTTCTTGAAGCACCTGTACTGCCCGTGGATTACCAATGCCACGACAGTTCCAACTTAAGCAACTCATTCCGATCGGCGGGACTGGTTCACGAGTCCCACCGCTGGTCCGTTTTTTGGAGGCTCTGACTGATCTAGTGAATTGTCGTGCTCCATTGGTTGGGGTGTATCTGTGGCCTGACCCCGCCTGCGTCGTTTTGGATCAGTGAAGACAACCTCTTGGGTTTGTCCAGTAGTAGACCCATTGGCCATATGAGAAGATTCACCGTCTGCAGTTGGAATGCCGTTATCCCCGCCAAAATCGTCTCCCTGCCATCCATTCAGAATTGGATTTGAAGACAAATGAGCCGCCGGAGGTGTAGGAGAAAGATTCGGGATTCCCAGAGTGGTGTTCCGTTGCACAACCACAGCAATCTCCTCAGCCGTCGGCGGTGTATCACGCAACCACCGTGCTCCAATATTTCGTGCATTCTGACGAGGATCAGCTCGCAACTTCGGTCCAAATTTCCATGCAACCGGTTGCCCATTACTCTCAATCAATTTGGGACAAAAACGCTCGCCATGATCCATCAACCCACAAAGAAAACAGAAATTGGGGAGTTTTTCAAACTGGAAAGTTGCAAAAAAACCGGTATCTCCCTGACGCCGGAGGTACATACCATGACGAATAGGATTCCGGACATCGAACTTCACCCGTAGTCTCAGATAGGTCTTCACCTGATTCCCAAAGCTGGCCAAATCAACCTCCACAAACTCACCAACTGCATTTCCAATACGTTCAGCCACCCTTTCCAACCAATACCCATCCCGTAGATTATGTACCTGCAACCACATATACACATGAAAAAGCGTCACCAGTGAAGGATGCGGATGCTCGCCGATCTTCTCAAGCAAAAGAACTTGGCCATTAAACATCCAAGGACCCATGGTCATAATCCGATCCATGTCAACCACATGGTAAAAACGAAACACATACAGGTTCTCATCCTCAAGCCGCTGGACAGACATGCCAAGGGAAGGTTGCCATAAGGACGCTAACATCTGTTTCATCGCCATAAAATTAATGACCCTCTTCGTCAAGAAACGCCCGACCAAACAGAACTGATAGGACGGGGACTCTCCCTGAATCTCCTCCTCCTCAAAAACAATCTCATTAGCCCTCGCATCATCCATTGATAAGTGGGACATGTCAACTGAAAGAGTATCCTCTGCCATGGACGAGGCAAGGAAGAGGCTAGAAGCAAGAAAGCCGACGGCGGCGAAAAGAAACCCTAAAAAAACACTCTCAACAGGGAGAGAAAACTCTCATAACGAGAGAAAAAGTCTATTGGCCTACGAGTTAGGAATATTTCCTCATCTATATACGTGCGTAGGAATAGTTAATAATGGGGCCTACGAGTTGCTTAAGACAAGTTAATAATTTGACATGAATCATCATCTAGAGATTCTCTAAGAATATTTCTTGTATAATACAATGTCCATCGTTATATAAAGATGCTTCTGCTACTTGTAGCAGATGAATCATTACTTAATCATGACCATTAATTTAAGTTAATCTCAACCATTCATCCATCTATATAAGGCATATGATGTGAAATTTGACTCATTTTTATCATTTTTTTTTCAAAATTAAGCTTACTTTCATAAGAAGAATCAACTTTAAGGTTGTAATAGCCCATTCCTACACTTAGGAATTTTCTGCTATATGAAGTCATGAGTCATATCATATGAGAATACATGAAATGCATTTCATTTACATGCATCATATTCACATACATACATGAATTATGATTTAGTACACATTGCAAAGATAGTTTATGCACTCAATTGATTTATTCCGGGGTATGAAAGATTTTAAATGTCTATGTTGTGATTGCATGATTGTGAATTGATCATGTCTTGAATTATAGTTTGATGGACTAAAATTAGTGAATTCGAATTTATTGTTACAATTGGGTGATTAATGAGGTGATATGTGCATCTAGTATAGAAAAAATGTTCAATAGTAAGATAAATTGATACATGGAAATTTAGGTTGATTAGACCTATGAAATAATGACACATGGCATTATTAATAGAGTGAAAAATGGCTTGAATCCATGAGTGACAAATGGTGGTATAGTTGAATGACATATGGCCTGGTGATTAAATGACAAGTGGATTAGTTACGGAATGGCAATTGGTGGTGTAAGAGGAAGGCACATAACATGGCTTTCAATTTGACAAGTGGTATGACATATGTTCACCTTCTCCTCCACACACCTACACCCACAATTTTCTTCTTCTCCTCACCATCGACACCCTCACATAACCTCCATAACCTTGAATTTTGCCAAAATTTTTGTAGCGTTCATGTTGTAAATTGAAACTATTTAATCCCATCATGTTCTTAATGTATGTTTGATGCTTGGGAGACTAAGCATTAGTTTGTTGAATTGAGTTATATGTGAGCATAACATCCATAAAGATTGGTTAGGGATGAATTGAGATGAATTGCATGTAAGGTTAAAGATGAGATGTGCTAGAATTTGATGAATGAATGTATAGTTTCTGTATTGTTTTTTATGCTTGGAAATAGTGGATTATATGGATGGTTTAGGTTGAGATTTGAAGTGTAAATGATGATGTAACTATGCAGAAAATTGGATATATTGGGAGTGTTTCAGAAATTGATAAGTTATGGTTATATGTATGAAGGTGAATGATAGTTTAGTTTTGATCATGATGTTTGAAAGACTATGATTAATGAGTTATCAATTGAATGATTTTGAGTTGGAATTGGTGATAGAAATTGATGAGGAAATGAAGAATAATTTAGGTATAATTGAGGTATGATCAATAGATTAGTATGACAGTGCTAAAATTTGGAAAAAGATTGAAGGAAAGGGATGGTGAACCGCCTGTGCACCCATTCCATGATCGTGGAAGCAGCATGAGCTTCTACCCACAATCATGGGAAATGCCCTGGAGATGAAAAGTTTCCGTTTTATCTTTCCATGATCGTGGAAAGGTAACCATGATTGTGGGAAATGCTTGGGAAGTGAAAAACTCTATTTTGTATGATTGTTAAACCAACTAAGGATAAGTTACTTTACTTCGGTGTATTTGGATTTAATTAAGGTTTGAAATGAACCTGGAAGGTTGTTTGATTGATTGATTAAGGGTTTGATAAATTTAAGTTGATAAATGATGTTAGAATTTAGGAATGGATTGCTTGATATCAATGCATATAAATTTGGGAAGTATTAGTTGTTTAAGAAATGAAGGTGTTCTTATGAATGCAAATATGATGCAAGGGATATAAGTCATGAATTAGGTATGATTGAATGAGAATTGGGAAGTTACGCGAGTATGGAATGTTAGGAATGATGGATAAATGTTTGATTGAATGAATTTAAAGTAATCGAGATGCCTTAAGGTATTGATCTAATCACCGATAAGTTATATACAAACTATAATGAATGAATGAGCAAGATTTGTGAATAAGGATACATACCTGGGGAAAATCAATTGAGCATGCATTAAACATGACGTATATACATATGTATGATTAAGTATTCATTTGATTAAATAAGTTAGCAATGTATACATATGTGTATACAATGCATGATATAGAAGAACAAATTAACCGACCGCATCCAGACATTGCTGGATCGTCGAGGCAATAGCTATTTAAAGCTTACTGTGAGTCAACCAAGATGTTCTCTCACCATATCTAGTTGTTTTGTTTAAAATTCAGTTATTAAATTACTACTCATGTGATTGTGATAATTCTGGACCATCAATTGTCTGAGGAGAATGATATTCGAGAATGTATTGGAAGTGTTTTGTAAATATATGTGAATATGGAAATATATGTTCTCAACTGAATGTTGAATGCCAGACTTAAATCCAAAGAATATGATATATGACTAGAATATATCAAATGTGAAATAATGAATGCATCATATATGAATTGTTGCATTTCACTACATTTAAATGCATAAACAGATAAAGGAGTTATGACTGGAGTGACCCAAGTAAAAAAGAGATTAAAGCTTAGAAATGTGAATAACAAGCCATAGGCTTAGTTATCAATAAGCCCAGTATCCATAATGTGTATGAGACAGTATATAAAATAAGCCCGTTATTTGCAACGGATACGGGATAGTAAAATAGGCGCTCGGTCACAACAAAATAAAAATGGAAGTGAGTCTTATGTGCATTTGTGTTTATATCTTTACATCTGTTCATGAGATTGATTGCAAGTAAAATGTTGAATTGTGTTGATATAATGATGTGTAATACTTGTGTACAAGTTGAGGATATAAAGAATTGAGATAAATGATTGGATTATTCTAAAATGACCTTAAGAAGTCTTTGTATTCATAATATGCTTATTGAAATATGACGAGTAATGTGATAAAGATGGGATTTGATTTTGGATGAGGTGTTATACTAATTGAACTGTGTTTAATCCTTTAGATATTTATATTCTATTTAAGTGAGCACATCAATAACGGTTCACTCATTGAGTTCGCAAAACTCATCAAAATTGCAAATGTTGATTTTTAGGTACTGAGGAGACCTAGCTTCTAAGGCAATCTAGTAGCAATCTAGTATGGTCAATTTTGGAATAAGAAATGGCTCAAAAGTCGGTTAGATGACACTAAAGAGTATAGATAGGATATTTTGGTGTAACATTCCACCTCATGTAAAACTTCTTGTAAATAGTAGCAAACTCTTAGATGTTGTTAGTAATGTATATGTGTGGATTATGTACTGTAATGCTACAATGTATGTTCATGTTTATGAATATAATGGGAAGTTTTTGTTGGATCCCAAACCTGATTTAATTATGTTATGAGGCATGATTTTTAATTTTGTGGATTTGTTAGACTTGTTAATTGGAATTTAATTATGTTTAGGTTGGAATTTAATTCAAGTTGATTAAGGTATTAAATTATGGTATAAAGTAGGATTAATTGGATATTTGAACCAAGGGT
>JANKOE010000002.1:6607196-6625969 GCA_026284465.1 Erythroxylum citrifolium | reverse complement strand
AGTTCCTTATTTCCTTATTTTAAGTAGTAGTGGAATTAGGCAGTTATTTCCCTAAGGCTATAGAAGCCAGCATTGTACAGACTTTGGGTATTCAAGAAAAATTTCTATCTTTGAGTTTATCTCAAAAACAAGGTCCCGGGTCCCTTTTGAGCCAGAAACATAGGCAGACCAAAGAAAATTAGTTCGACACCGGTCAACAAACCACAAACTCGATCCTGTTCTAACACCACCCCATTCATTGCCACATCCCGTGACATTGCTGGGATCCCACTCTTAGCAACAACGTTCGCTTTGATCTTCTTTGTGCTTCGAACCAAGAGGTCATCGTCTTCGCCTGATCTACTCTCTGCTTCTTACTCGACATCCATTCGTTTTTCTATTCAACATCGTACGAGTGTCATCTTGGTTTTGCTTGATCGTTATACGATACCCCTATGTATGTATGTCAAAATAACAATAATTTTATATCCACAATTAAGGGAATACAAATTCACATATAAACTTTTATTATTCATATAAATTAAATTATTATAACAATATAAATACTCTTACTGATGTGATATTAACAAACATGACCTAAAAATTAAAAATCATATAATAGATTTTTATTTTTTAATATTAAACTTCATTAACTTAAATAATAAGAATATATTTTTAGATTTTTGTATCTTTTTATCTTAACTTATGTAATATGTGATAAAGATGAAATTAATGTGGAGATATCCGACGAAACCACCAAAGACCAAACTAAACGCGGCATGCTGACGTGGATGCGACACCCAGCACACGTGACATCATTGGAGGAGGTATATGCTGTTTCAGTTCTAACTTATCTCATTCATATATTTATATATTTATATAGGTCTAACCTAAGTATGTAGATAAAATAATTTAAAACTGAATTGGATCAGCAAAAGCGGAACAGTTAATATGATCTCGAGACCAGCAACCTCCTCTTGGTTTTACACTTTTACTTTTAATCTCTATTTATGAAAACAATAAATAATTAAGAATTTAAATTTTAAAGCCAAAAAAGCAATCGCTTCGCTCATGGCCTCATTCTCCACCAACCCGAACTTTATAAAGACACCACCTCCCCACTTCACCAACCGAGCCATACCCCACCGCGACACACAACGACGCCGATACGAAACTCGCCCACATTGGTTGAGATACAGAGTAAGAGACACGACGGTAGCTATGGCAATGGCGGCGGCTCTTCGCAGATTGTCTACTTCAATTTATACTAAGCCCATCAAACGTCACTGTCATAGCGGCTCTCTCTATTACATGGTTGCCCTCTTGCGTTTTCTGCCTCAGTTTTCTTGTTTTATCATATCTTGGTTTTCTCTGATTTGTTTTCTTTGATCTGTTTTTCCAGTCTTCCTTGCCTGAACAAGCTGCGGCGGACAAAGAGAAAGCTCGTGCTACTGTAAGATGACAATAGCGTCTTCACTTTCTCGTAAGATGTGATGGTTAGTTGATGGATTTTAGTTACAAATTAAAAATGAAAAAAAAATGGTTGTAGTGGATAAAGCAGTTGAATGCTCCATTGGAAGAGATTGATCCGGAAATTGCGGATATCATCGAACTGGAGAAAGCAAGGCAGTGGAAGGTGTTGCCTTTTTCTCTGAATGATCTTTCAATAAATATGGTGGACTGAATTTGGTTTATTGTGAATGTCATTTAGGGACTTGAACTTATACCTTCGGAGAACTTCACATCAGTGTCAGTGATGCAAGCTGTTGGTTCTGTTATGACCAACAAATACAGCGAAGGGTATCCTGGAGCGAGATACTATGGAGGCAACGAGTATGTTGATGATTACCATTCAACACACTTCCAAATATTTTTAATTTCCGTTGATATGTAATCTCTAGCTGTGTTATCTAATTAGGTATATTGACATGGCTGAGACCTTATGTCAGAAGCGTGCATTGGAAGCTTTTCAGCTGGATCCTGCAAAATGGGGAGGTAGTGCAACATGATAATGCCGGTGTTTGATGAAATATTTTGCAGCTGTATATTAGTCACTGGCCTGGTTTTCAAATGAGAGGCTAAAAGGAACCTTCCTAGTGTCTTTTCTGACTATCTTGTTGCAGGGGAACCTAATTTCTTTACTATTTTGCAATATAATTTTTGCATTCATTTGTTTCATGTCTTATCCTTTGCAGTGAATGTGCAATCACTATCCGGATCCCCTGCTAACTTCCAAGTTTATACTGCATTGTTGAAACCTCATGAGAGGATCATGGCACTTGATCTACCTCATGGTGGACATCTTTCACATGGTTATCAGGTGACTTTAGTTTTTAAATATAAGATATGCTTGTGAAATTCCTTTTATTATTTTTCCTGCTCTTGCTGGCTGACAAGCTCACTCCTTTTTCTGATTTCTATGAAAGTCATTGTTTATATTTACATTTTCTTCATGGTTCCCTCAGATTATCATCTAATTCACTTTTTTTCTTTTGTTTTTCTGCAAATCCTTTTATCACTTTGTATGCCATTACAGCATTTTCCTCTTTCCTCTCTGGATCTCTTAACATTTGAAGTTAAAAGTTGTATTCCAGAAACCATTGTATTTTATATTTCCAATTGCTTTTGAAAGCTACTCTAGTTGCAGGGAAATAAAAACAAGTATTGTCAGATAAGACAAATATCTAGTTATTATAGTGTCTGATGCAGGTATTTTGTATTTTCATTAAATTGCAGACTGACACAAAGAAGATATCGGCTGTTTCCATATTCTTTGAGACAATGCCATACAGGTTAAATGAGAGTACAGGCTATATTGACTATGATCAGGTAGATCCCTTTATTTGTGGTTCCTATATTCTAATACAAAATGCTTTCCCTTAAAATGTGGTTTATTGAAGGTTGATTTACCTCACTATTTTATCAGCTCTCCGATAGTTTTAGATAAACTAGAGTGTCTAGTGTGATATGTCTTTTATACTCTTTTAGTTGCTACCAAAAGTGACTTCACTTTTGGATCATAAGCAATGTGTTGGTAAAGATGATATGGATATAGCATTTTGCTCTTGTCACTGCCTTCCAGCAACTGATGTTACAACCCCATCCAGCTCTCATTTTATTTGCTAATGAGTCATCAAAAGCTTGTCTCCAGCATTGAATTTGCTGTGTAATTGTAGAACGAGAGTTTTCTGATAGAGTCGACTAGTAAAGTTACGTTATATCAATCATCCCAAAAATGTTTTGGCCATTCACTTCTTTCCATTACTATAACAATCAGTTTGTGAAGTTAATTGTGTATTTATTGAGAATTTGAACTGATTCCCCAGGAATAAATCACTAAGCTGTATGGCATAGATTATTAAGATTTTTTATTTTGGTGAAGAGCTAGGTGATTTATTTCCATCTGATGAATATCAAACTGGTTCCAGCTGGAGAAAAGTGCTACACTCTTTAGACCAAAACTTGTAGTTGCTGGTGCAAGTGCTTATGCACGCCTTTATGATTATGCTCGAATCCGTAAGGTAAACTTCCCTGGTTAAGTGGAGGCTGAATAATTACTGTATTGTTTGTAACTGTACATATTAAAAGATGTTGTTCTGGTGAGTTTGACAGGTATGCGATAAGCAAAAGGCAATTTTGTTAGCTGACATGGCACATATTAGTGGTTTGGTCGCTGCAGGTGTTATTCCATCGCCATTTGAATATGCAGATGTCGTGACAACTACAACACACAAGTCCCTTCGTGGTCCTCGAGGGGCTATGATCTTCTTTAGGAAGGGAGTAAAAGAAATTAACAAACAAGGACAAGAAGTGTGTGCAAATTTCTAGATAAGTGGGAAAGCTATGTCTAGGATGCAAATTGAGCATTTCATAAATGATTTGATCTCTATTTTGCAGGTGATGTATGACTATGAAGATAAAATTAATCAGGCTGTCTTTCCTGGACTTCAAGGTGGTCCACACAATCACACAATAGCTGGTCTAGCAGTTGCATTGAAGCAGGTTTTCTGTTTGTCAGGCACCACTTGAATCTTTGATTATCTGTTGGAATGCAGGAAGCTCGTGAAATTCATATTAGCGGAGTTTAAACACAATTTGGCTAAATCTGACAATATTTTGGATTTTTGTTGATTTTAGGTCCGAGCTCCAGAGTACAGGGCTTACCAGGAGCAAGTTCTGAGTAATTGTGCAAAATTTGCTGAGGTATACCTACACAATTTACACTTATATAATTCGGCATTTATATATTTGTTTGTGAATAAAGTATCATATTTGACATTCTAATCTGAATGTTTGATGGTAAAAATAACACTCAACTGTCAACCATAAGTGCAGAGCTTGATGGGGATGGGCTACGAGTTGGTGTCTGGTGGAACAGAGAACCATTTAGTCTTGGTGAATTTGAGAAACAAGGTACATGTTATAAAGAGTCTCCCTATCTTTCTCTGATCGATTTGAATGTATTTTTTGTGAACTAGTGAATTGGGAAACTATAAAATTCTTAACAATGCATCTTAGTTTTTGTTTCAGAACCCTGATATTGCAGCAGAAATTATCAAATAGCACAGACAGGGCAAGAATATTTTAGAGTTGTTATTGACAGATTTCTGTAATCATTATCTAATGAAATTGAGACCTTGAAATGCATTAGATCGCGGATGTAGTTGATATAAGTTATTCTATATAGTTGAATCTTGTGTTGATTCCATTTGTAATGGGTGGGAAATTGACTAGGGAATCAAATTTTTTATGTTTTTTTGGATACGTTGACAGGGTGTTGATGGATCAAGAGTTGAAAAGGTCTTAGAATCAGTTCACATTGCAGCCAACAAAAACACCGTTCCCGGGGATGTGTCTGCCATGGTTCCTGGTGGCATTCGTATGGGTATGCCCTTCCTCTGCTGATTCTGTCTTGTGATTGTTGATTAGATATTCCAACTTCTTACAAATTTTGCTCCAACCCTTCAGGAACCCCAGCCCTTACATCTAGGGGGTTTGTTGAAGATGATTTTGCGAAGGTTGCCCAGTTCTTTGATGCAGCTGTGAAATTGGCATTGAAAATCAAGGCCGATACGAACGGTTGTTTCATTTGTCATCCTCTTCCAATCACCTCTTTGGTGTCCTTAAATGTTTCGAGTGTTTAGCAAGAGTCATATCCTGCATAGCTGAATACTGACGGCAATTCTCATACGCATTGTAATTTCAGGAACAAAACTGAAGGATTTTGTGGCAACCATGAAGTCAGATTCTCATGTCCAATCTGAAATTTCTAAACTCCGTCAGGAAGTTGAGGAGTATGCAAGGCAATTTCCAACAGTTGGCTTTGAGAAGGAAACTATGAAATACAAGGACTGAATAGGATTTGAAGACAAGGTACATTGTAGCCTTTATTTGAACTTTTTAATTAAGTAATCAAATATTCAAATAAGACAACTTCAAAAGATTATTGTCTTATCAATGTAGAAAATAATATTTAGAAGGTTACGTGATATGCTTCTACATTTTTTTTAGTATCAAACAGGTAAGTATGTTTTAAATATATAATTATCAATGTATTTAATTGGGATTCAAAAATCATGTTAAAAAAACAAAAAGTCATGTACAAGTTTCTTCGTTAAAGCTTCTTTTGTACAAGTTTCTGACGAAATATTTGATTTTTCCAACCACGGCAGGAACGAGAAACTCTGCCAAATTTACACATTATTGGGCTTTGATCTATTCTAGTTAGTTTGCTGCTTCCAGAAATGGAAAGGAGGAGAAGCAAATATAAAAAGTAGAATGATTGTGCCCTTTCTAGCTAGTCCGGACAGGAGATGAGAAGTCTATGCTTTAAATTTTACATCGAAAAACAACAGAATCTTATATTCGCAAGTTAAAACATATCCTCCTCGTACCTGCTTCTTAGTAATCGAATCTCAAGTGTCGGGGTACAAACCACAACAAACTCAAAGAAATGAAAAGATATACAAATGTCTGCGAGTGCATATTTGTTCTATTCTTCTTTTTCTTCTTATACTGTATTTAGCTCGAGTTATGAAAGAAGGTAACTGCAAGCTCAAAGTTGCTAACTAGTCAACACAAGCCTTTTGCTCTCAACGTCTTCTGGTCCTCGACGAGGTAATCCTAGACTTGCTTGATTCGGTAGGAAGTTTCCATATAATCTCTTCAAGATTACTATAGAAGTTCTTGTAAAACTGCACAAAAGAAAGTTTGTCCTTTATAATTAGAACCGAACCGCATAAAATGCACGTACAAACTCACGTATGAGCGTCCGATTGTAGGTGCACACTTGAGAGAGAGGGAGAGAAAGAGGTATATATGCAGAATCATTCTACTTTTCAATGAATGGATTTTTTAAAAGATCAATCTTGCATGACAACTAGCAGGCTAATACTTTACACAATTGATACGAGGAAAATTTAACAACTAACCTTAAGGTACTCGCTAGCATCTCCAGATGCTTTCTGAATATCTACCATCAAAAATGTCGGTGCAACTTCGAACACCTTCATCCAGATAAACCTTAGTAAGACCAAAGCATGAGAAGAAGCAGTACAAATCTAGGTAAGGGAGAGGGATCAAAACCTACTTCCAGCATTACTGAGAAGAGACCAGTTTTATCAGCCGAAAGACCTTCCACCCTCATCTGTCAACAAACAGTCTTAAACTCGCAAGGCTAAGGATACTTAAAACATTATTCCAGTGAAAAACTCAGAAAAAGCAGTTCTACCGTTAGGGAAAACAATCGGAACAAATTCCAAAGCAAAAATGAAATGGCGCATTCCTAATCATTCACCTTGTAGTTGCGTATATGTGTCTTGAAACCCATTGATTGTGCCACAACTTCCATGCTTGATAACACAACTTTTGCTGGCTTACGTGAAAGAAAGCGTGTTTGATACTTCATGGAGTTCTGCCAACAGGGGTAAGAAATTTATTATCTCAACATGGAGTGAGCTGATTCCGGAGTATGTTTAAACTTCAAACAAGAACAAACAGTAGCTAATATTCCAGCCATAAACTTGAAAAGTACTTCATAAAGTGCCAATAGATAGATCAGAGGAATGTTAGCAGTGTCACAATATATGCAGATTAGTGACTTATGACAGAAACATCAACAGCATATCAGAGGAAACATACCTGTCCACGGTCAAATAGCGTAGCAAGATTTAAGCCTTGCGATAGAATTATTAAATCGAAAGCATTAAGAGCCAAAGGACCCATATCTTCACTGCGACATTGCTCTTCAACCTCATTTTCCTATAGAAAAACATCTTGTCAAGAATATTAGTAGGCTAGTAGAAAATTAAGACATTCTCACGTAAATGCATTTGATTAGAATGGCAGACGTTCACTTCATAACAAGCTCTATACGTGTCAAATTATATAATCTAGGATATTACATCTCCTATACACATATAGCATCTTGTCAAAAAATAATAAAGCCAAATTCTTTTTCAATGTCTTTCTTATAAGAATGTGCAACAAATAGATGTAGATCAAGTGTCATATACAAAGCTGGCGGTCCTCTTTATCCATCTACCTCATGCAATCTTATGAAACTGATAACAAAACAAGAAGAGTGAAGCAAGCCCAAGAAATCGATTGCAGAGAAAGAAATTATGGTAAGTCTCCACGATGAGTGTACCTCCAGCAGATAATTGAGTGGAAGTACCCTTCTAGTCCACATTGAATTATTTGATTAAACGTTGTCTTAAGATTAAAAAGGAAAAGAACAAACAAAACAAACCTCAGGATCATCAAAAACTGCGTCTATATCATCCAGGTTCACTTCTTCATTTTCGGGAAGTCTGACGGGATTATAACCTTTTTTAAACCACTCATCCTCCCTGATCTCTGCAATGGTAATACGCTGCATGTAGAGGAACCATGTAGCTACTGAGAATAGGAATCAAATTAGGTGGTTCAAAAATCACCACAGGATGCTATTAGTGGCATCAGTTGAAAGAAAAGAGAAGTCAGTATAGGTGTGCTAGCTAGCTAAGCAATTGAAATGATTGCAAGAGTTGTAGAACTGCATTATGATGCTGCTTTGTGCCATGCAATCATCCATTGAGTTTAACAAGGCTTCCTAATTAGGTAACACAGGGAAGCTGCAGATTATATGTGTAAACCACACAATGAAATCAATTAGTTCCCAGGTGAGAGAGTGTGAGAAGGAAAACAAGTTTAGTTAATATTGGTCGTTTTAAAGATAGCTCAAATCAATTTTATTTTTGGGTTAAACCTAGAGTTTTAGAAGTGTAAAAATATAAGATTCCACATGCATCAATTACTCACTCTTTCAGTATTTGGGTCCAAAATTCGCTGAATTAAGTATTTTGCGCCAACTGGAAACCAAGATGGACATGAAAAATCTGCTTTCTCAATCTGCAGATGAAGGTGAAATAATCAGCAAAATGAACACTCATATAAGAGGGACTTTGAAGGCAGGGAGGAATGATAATCCTGAATCATGCAAATTCCTACCTTACCATATAATGTGGTGAGATCAAGCTCATCGAATGGAAGATATCCTGCCATCAGAACATATAGAATGACTCCACATGACCAGACATCTGCCACGGCGCCATCATATCCTTTGTGACTGAGCACCTAGTACAGAGAACACACAATTCAGGAGCTTGCTTAAAATGACTAAATTTAACAAAGAAATCTAACCTGATAATTACCTCAGGTGCTACATAGTTAGGAGTTCCACATGTTGTCCTCAGCAGTTTTATCCCCTACATAGACAATGCATCATGAATAAGTCAATTCATAACTCAAAAAGCACTTCAGTATCAGATAGAGGTATAGAAAAGATTCTCAAGAAGAATCTTACTTCTCCTGGCAGTGCACTTAGGCCAAAATCTGATATCTTCAAGTTACCTTGTGAATCAAGTAAGAGATTTTCAGGCTGTACATAAAATCCGAGATTAGGACTTCCATAAACAAAATAAGAATGGTTCTCAACAATCCACTTGCAAATACCTTTAGATCTCTGTGGTACACCCCTTTACTGTGGCAGAAATCCACTCCATCAATAAGCTGTTGAAAATATGTCCTGGCTTCAGCCTCACTAAGCCGTCCATGATGCACCTGCAAAATCAAGGTCAACAAGGCAACCCCACAAACAGTGGCCGGAGAAAATAATTTCAGAACAGCACATCCCACCACCCCTTAAGCTGCTGGGTCAAAACATTGACTACTCACAATTTTATCAAACAATTCGCCACCGGTAATGAATTCCAGGATTATGTAAATCTTAGTTCGGCTCGCCAAAACCTGAAGTTGAAGTAAAGACATGAAAAGGTCAGGAGGATACAGTAGATGACGACAGAAAAAGCAACAAGATCATTGAGCAGCCTAATACTTGAGAATTTCCACTAGAAAAAGTGAAATTCAAACCTCACTCAGGCGTACAACATGAGGATGCCTGACAAGCTTCATTATCGATATCTCCCTCTTGATCTGCAACATAAACAGAACCCATAACCTTTACATAACAATCTGTTCCATATCTTAACCGGTTTTACCAAAACAAGAAAGCAAGCAATTTCTGAAGCGTATCTAACTGGCCAAAGATTCCTAATGGCTGTAACTTGAAAGCTCACAAGAAATTACTAAATTTAGCTAGCGGTTTCAAGAAGGGTTAGGCCCAATTAATCTTTTATTATAAATGCCCTCTGGCTCATTCAAGTTGTTCCTTTTGGTTCCTCATTGATTGAGATTAACGAGTTGAAGTGGGTAAGTTTCCAATAACACTACAAAACCTCGAAAACTTCAAAAAGTTGAACCGAAGTTTCTTCAGGAAAAACAAAAAACCTGGTCGACCATCTTGTGTTTGATGATAGTGGAACGATCGAGTACTTTCATGGCTACACTCTCTCCTGTCTCTGTGTTCTGCGCAAACTTCACCTTCGCGAAGTTTCCTTCCCCAATTGTCCTCCCAACCTCGTACTTTCCCACTTTCCTCACAGCCACCATTTTTCTACCCTGCAACTGATCTTCTTCTTTCTTATTATCTGAACTCAATCTCAAGCATTCTGGGTTCCCCCCGCTCTCTCTCTCTCTCTCTCTGTGTATGAAAAGACAGAAAGAAGCAACCTTTAAGCTAAAGCATACCGTGGGAAAGCTAGCTTACGCTGTGGGCCAACGGAAAACTTAGATTAAGTAAATGAAAAAGAGAGAAACGATAATAATGTGAAGTAGTTAGCTTTTGTGGCTGGGATTGGAAGGTGGGCAAGTGGCACTAGTACAGATTTGAAAGCAGGAAAAGAGAAAAAGTGGGTTTGGGAATTGGATTGGGCGTCATTTGTTAGGCGATAACGCATAATAGACACTTGTTTCTTGAAAGGGAGACTTTGACTTGGAAGAAACTGAAATGGCTCTCGTTAATTTAGTAGAAAAGGAAAAGTGGGACAAGTTTATCTCCAACGCTAATGGCTCTCTTTGTCGGGGAAATTCAATTTAGTGAGAAAGTAGGGACAGGTTTAGCTAAATTTTCTTCCATGACCGTGACCTTTGGCTTTGTGCTTGCTCTTTTGAGGTTTTAAAGAAATAAGAATGCCAGCTTTTCCAAGCTTCTTATCATTAGTTGTCTCATCTTTTTCAAGAATATCGGTGGCTTGCAGCGAAAATCCTTGAGGCTTGCTGGTCGGCTTTATGCGCTGACCTCATTCTCCACTTTGTCGCACAGTTTTGGACTTTGACAGAAGGTCACAGCCCACATTCTCCGGCCCGCTAATTTCATCTCTCTTATTTTTTAAAATAAATTTAACAGCATTTAAATTTTTATATCAAAATTTTAAAAATTTTAATTAAAAATAAAAAATAAAAAATATTTAAATCGTGTCTTTCTTTTTACCTAAAATAACGTATCCACAAAATACTACATAAATATCTATTTGTCAGTCACGTAAAACAAAACTAACATTTTAATTTAATTTATGCAAATTTTAAAATTTTACTCACTAAATTAAAATTTTAAAAATTCTGACATTGAATTGAAAATATTCTAAAAGCTTAAACAATTTTAAATATTTATCCCATTTATTAATTTGTAGGTTATGTATTTTAATACGAGATAATAATTAATTAAATAATCAACTCAATAATAACAACAACAATATTTAGTGGGAGTCTCGTTGAGATGTGGAGGCTAGGAAAGTTCGATATTAAGCAGGCTTGTCTCTATCTCGTAGTGATTAAATAATCAACTCATTTCAATAAATGTTTATAAGTTGAACTTATTTTTTTTTTAATTCATCATCTTTCAAATTATTAAAGTAAAAAACAATTAATTGCATAAAACCTCCACGAAATTCCCAAGAGATGCAATTCTCATAGTTTCATGAAATTCGTTATCGAAACTTGGCGGTTAAAAAGTTGGCCCAAACTGAAGATGGAAAAGTAGATCGAAGGAAACATCGGTTAGAAATTTCCCATCACGCCAATCTAATGCTGGTAGTTTTTGCTTATTCCAAGTTGCTGTAATGCCAAAACCCAGGAAAAGGGCTACATCAGAAAGGTTGCACTCTAATACCAAAGTGTCTAAAATTCTCTTCCCCACTGATCAGATTCCCCCTTAAAATTTTCTTCCCGACATACAGAACCGCCAACGACGAAGGGATATCGAAATGAGAGGACGGGATCCTCTGTCCAATATTATGGTGTCTTATTCTGTCTCATAAATCTCAGTCATTTATATGCGAGCCCCGCCTTCATTTATGCGGGACTCACGCAGAACCCATATAAATAAATGACTGAGATTTATAGAACAGAATAAGACACCATAATATTACACAGAAAATTCAGACTCCGAAATGAGGGTACATAACACATAGGTCAATTGCAATTCATGGAAACACAAAGACCAACCGTAAAGGGGTGGCTTGTTCAAGCGAAACTATTAACGAAACGGGCAAGCATCCTGCACTGTCATGATCAGTAATTTTTTTTTCTCTGGAAGTTCATGATCAGTACATATTATTCTTGAAAAACTTATACTTGGGAGTTGGGATAGAGCCAAATAAGGGATCAGAGTATGATTGTTCTAAATCAAACGATAAATTCAACTTAATTGATGTTTGCAAGCATCCATCGATTTAGAGTCAAGTAACAATAGCACTTGGCAAGTTTTTAGGTATCTCCAGCTCCATTACTAATCATTCTCTTCAAAATTGAGATAAACTGCAACCCTTCTCACCTCAAGTCAAACCTTCATCTTCTTAGTCTAAAAAGCTCCTAGAAAGACTTGATTCATCACTTGGACGGACCACCCTTCGAGTAACCCATTTTATCAAAGACGAAAGTTCATTCTAGCTAACGAATTTCAAAATCAACTATTTGAATTGGGAACTCATGCTTACCAGTTAAGATTTGTCTAATATCTAACAGAATGCAGAATCAAATAACCAGATTTCATGTTTTATATTGTCTCTACACTCCACACACTCCAGTCATTTATCCTTTCCTTTTTGACCGGAAAAATAAATAGCAGAACAAGAACATACTGAAAAAGCAAACCATCATAGCCACCTTATGTTGCATAATGCATGAGAATCAGAATGCTGTGAAGCTTCAATAAGTGCGAATCCTAACCTAATCCTGCAGACCTGCATTGTCCACAGATAAATATATCAAATAAAAGCAGGGCAATTTAATGAGTTGTGCTATTTTTAGTTTCCTCCATATAACAGAACCAAACAACCAAAATCATGAATCCTAATAGTATCTCGCTGGAATTCTAATATAATCTGAGATATTAGTGCTATCGTAATACAATAGCACTTAAATATAAAAAGACCGTGAATGTTTGTTCTCAATTAGACAAACCTATCTCGTTATGTTTAATTTCAGAAAATTCTAATATAATCTGATGCATTAGTACTAAATGATCGCACCAACACAAAAGAAAAATCAGGAATGCCCATCTTTCCGCACTTGTCAGTCTCCAATAAAATCAATTAATCCAAACTAATACTAGTAACAATAAAAAAGAGACTAAAGAGGAGTAGTACAAATAGCAATATAATTCACAAATTTAATCAAATTCAAGTCAACTGTTCCCGAGGTCTATGCACACCAGTCGAGATCCAGCACACAAACAACATAAAATAATGCAACATTCCTTACAGTAATTGAATATGTATTAACGAACAGTAATTATTGAATATATTAATGAGCCTAACAAACAAAAGCAATCGATTGAATGACTCGAAATCAATTAGCTGATGCTTGCGGTAATTTTGCATTAGCAGTAGCATTGCCAGTCCCAGCAGCAACCTTACCATCTTGATTCAACGCGCCGCCGCCGCCGCCGCCAACTTGCCGATTATCCATTATTGTCACTGGCGCTGCTGCAACCGTCTGATACTGCGTCGTGTAGTACACTTGCCGGCCTGCACTATCGTAACCAACCTGCATATACCCTTGGTCAGGTACACCCATCTTTTGTTGAACAGTTCCGACACCTTCACTATAAACACCAACCTTCGCTGGAGCCTGCTGTTGAATCGACGCCCCCGCAGGAGAGGGCACTCCGCCGTAAACTGGCTGATCCCTGAATACATCCTGTACTACCCTCTGCACTCCGTAGTAACCCTGACCCACTTGACCTGTCACCGGCCTTAACGACGGCGTTGGGTACATAGCTGCCGAACTTGGGACTAGGTATACCGGTTGTTCAGTTCCGGCCGTGGCAGAGATCGGTATACCCATGGACGCAATATGGCGTTCCGGCAAGTACGTGCCCTGAATTGGCATTTGCACAGGCAATTGAACAGGAGTTGACGTCGTGACCATCTTGTCTGGAACTTTTTGTGAATAGAATTCTCCGGCACAGTAACCCTTGGAGTTAAGGTCGTCAGTTTTTCTGCTTAAAACCACTTGTTCATGTCCACCAGTTGCAATTTGCAGTCTCTGAAAATCATGGACCTGCTGATTCACCACAACGTCGGAAATTAAATGTCTGTCCTCGGACCCACAATCGGATCCAACAGCAACTTCTTTAGCCATAATCTCCGGTACCGTTTTCGTCGCCGGAAACCCCTTTTCCAATCCAAACAGAAAGTCCGGGTTACCCACCGGAACCGCCGCGGTCGGCGGCGAAGCAGCTTCTAGATTCTGAACCTGGACGGAATTCAAGGCGTCGACGAACCACTGACGCTCCGATTTCATCTCACTCGCTCCAAAGCTCGGAAGGTTCAAGTGAAAAAGAAAGAGCCTCAATCTCGCGGGCTTAGCTGAGGCGCGGTACAACCTGTCGTATTCTAGCATCATATGCTCTAGATCCTCATCGTTGGTGACGGAGATCAAAGCGTCGAGATCTTCACCAGGGAGTTGGTATTTGAAACAGACATCAGAATCACCACACAGAGACGCGAGTTTGTTCATCATAGTAGAAAACCTGATGCTCCGATCAACGGCTAGGATCTTGGTATCGCCTCCAATATAAGCGAGTTGGTTATCGTGCGGTCTGGGTTGGATTTTGCCTCCATAACTGCACATGAATTTCACTTTGTAGTTGTTCGACGGCGGCTCTTCCCACGACGGGTTCTCATCAATTTCTCGCGAGCGCGGCGAGGAGTCGCCGGATTCCGGGTAAGAAGAGTACGAGAAGCTCTCCATTTTTGCAGATCGGACAATCCTAGGGCTAGAGCGCGAGTGCGATTGTGATTGCGAATGCCATTAAGAAAGCATTTAAAACGACATCGGAGAGTGGGGATTTGCCGTGTGCTGTGTGTGGGGGATTATAGGTGAAGAAACGTGTTACTTCAAGTTTAAAGAGATTAAACAATTAAGAGTGGAAATTCATTATAAGCCTTAATTCTAATTAGTTTTCTTATTTTAAAATATTAATTTATTAATTAAACTTGATTTATATTTTAATATTTAACAAAAAATTATTTAACTTTTTATTTTTTTATTTTACGTTTTAACCTCATTAAAACAATAGTCATTACATCTTTAATAAGGTGCATAAATTTAGATTTTTAAAAAATATTAAAGTGAAAATTATAAATTTAACTAATAATAGGATTTAAATAAACTCTAATTTCTTTGGAATTCAGAATGTTATTAATAATGTTTTAGTAAATATTAAAATATAATATAACATCATAAATAATGATAAAATTTTACTTAAATCTTTTAAAAATGTTAAATAACTTTAACTTATGTGTTTAGATTGATTGTAATTCATATCTAACTTATTATATAATTAAAATTATTAAATTATTTATTTAAAATACGTAATTTAATTAAATTGTTACTTGCACTCCATATTAACACACTTACAAAGGCAGTAAATCTTATCCATATAAGTAAGAAGTAGGTTTCTAATTTTGGTTGTAATCATTTGGTTCTCGATCATTATCATTTGTCTGACTAAATAAATAAAATGGTTAATTACAAAACAAAACTTAAACCTTACCCAATTTTACATTTATAGTTTGAACTTAAAAAACTAAACTTTCAAATTTTTTTATAATTCTAACTTGAAATTAGTATTTCTATTAATGTTGAAGATGTAACTTGTTACATAAAACAGAAATCTTAAATATTTATACAAATCAAATTTAATTAAATTTAACTAAACTATGTCGATTTGATATCGAAATTTTTAAATCAAACACTGTCATGCCAGTGTGAGATAACAATGACACTCTATCACGGTTTTGTGAGACAATAACAACACAATTTTTAACAATTTAAATAAAATCTCAATTTGTCATCTTAGGCTCTTTTTCTTTTTGTGCAAGAACAAACTGATTTAGTTTTTTAAATTCTAACAATTTAGATAGAGAGTTTGATTTAGAGATTTCCAAAATGACTTAGTTTAGTTAAACTTAATTAATTGTGACGTGCATGAGTATTTAGAAATTTTATCTTACGTGGCTTACGTCATTAATATTAATTGGATATACTAATGTTGGGATAAAATTTAAAAAATTTTGAAAATTTAAATATCTAATTATCAATTTTTTAAGTTAAAACTATAATTATAAAATTAAGTAAAGTTTAAGATTATTTTTACAATTATCCCCAAATAATACCTTACAATATATAAAGGAACGGTATTAGCATTAAAGAAGGGGCATGCACAATTGCACATGGTGACTTGTCTTATAGTATTGGAGTAATAATAATAATTTTATGTATATAATGTAATCAATTCCAATAATTTCATGGTTTATAAAATTTAATTTTTTTCCTCAATACTTTTTTTATGTTGCTATTCTTGTTTTCATCTTATCTAATAAAAAATAGCGTTTCTATCGCACTTGCTCCCTAGAAATAAGAAATCCGCACCTCTCCTCCATCCTGCTAAAGCGGAAAAGGGGAAAAAAAAAACAGTCAAAAAGGAATTTGCGGGTTGGAAAAGAAAGAATAGACATGTTATTTTCTTCAGAGAGAACGTTTTTGTCGGTGGAAAATGGAATCTACAAAATGCCTCATTTCCAAACAAGCTTAGATTAAGCCAGTAAACTCGGGCCTTTGTACTAAATAAACCTATACTAATAAAACACCTTAAGTGAGGGGTGTAATATTGGGACTTTTCAGGAGGTTATTCATTCTAGTACTACTCTCGCTCAAGTATATTTAATTGTGAAATTTTGATGAGATCCGGTACATTAGTGCCGACTTGTTAAGGCCAGATTGCTGGAATTTGTATTTAAATTTAATTTATTAATTTTGATCCCACATATTAGTGATATTGTTATTGTTGTTGTATTGTTGTAATTGATTAAATTAATGATTAATAATTGAATATGCAAATTTCTGAAATATATGAATTTTGTAGAATTTATTTATTAAATAAATAATTGACAAAGTATAAAATATTCAATGTTTATATTTCGATGTGTGTTATGATGTGTATCATCTGATTATTTGGAGGAAAATTATGATAATTAAAATTTTCTCTTATGCAAGTGTATAATTAAAATTATGTTCATAAAATTAAGAGACTGCTTTATAGTGATTTGATAATCAACTGTGAAAGTTGTGCATTACTGACTTGTCTAGGATAGGCTGTATTTGAAAGTCATACATTGATGGATTATTAAGATATAAGTGAATTGTCAACCCAGTGGGTTGGCGTAGGTGGTACATGCCTTTGTCGCTTAATCAAGTGGTTGGAGGTTCGAATCTCACCCTTGGGAATGCAGCAAATTCCTGGGCCAGCTGTAGCTCTCTCATGTTGGAGATGTTCCCACAACGAAGGAATTAATCACTGATTCTGTCGGTGGATACTCTGGGTGCACAAAAAAAAAGATATAAGTAAATTGTCTAGGTGACTATTCATGGAGTAAGTACTTAGGCATCCTAAAGTCTTAAGGAGGTCTTATATCGATGACTAAGTATTAAAGTGGTATCAGGGCCGATAGTTAGGTACTAAAACAATACTAGGATACTAGATTAAATTGAGAGATTAGGATACTTTGTGTCGTTATTTACGCAATTAATTATGCTTTCACTTACTAAGTGATTATGACGAGTAGAGATGAACCAGCATATTATTAAATGTAAATACAAAGTCCAATTACTTTAGTAAATAAATCATAATAATAAAATATTATTATTATTATTAATAAAATTATAAATGTTTATTGAGTATTTTGACGGGTTGTATATTTTAGTATTATATGTTTATTTTTATCATTTGATTATTTCAACATATATTGGGTAATTTTATTTTAAGGTTACAATTAGGTTATTCTTACCGAGTAGGCAATTTATTTTTTTGCCACTATATGTTTTAGGAGATAGAGAAATTGTTGATAATCTCAGTGCACATAATTTGATAGTGTCAAATCTTATGTGAGGTTAAGAGATCAAATTGAGTACAATTATTTTATTATGTATACTTTTGAATATACATAATAAAAAATATCCAATATTGTAATTATGAAGAATTTTGACTAAATTATTATTTAAGAATATTGGAGTGTCATACTCCGTTAATATTATTTTTATTTTCCAATATAGAAAGTGAGTTCTAATATTAGATAATGAGCTTTTTTTAATTAACTAGAAGGTCGGTTACGCTAACACATGATAGTAAGATTCACTTTGATAAATTTCATATAATAAATCTCACTTATCACGTGGCGGTACTGGTAGAACTTACTTTTTATTAAAAAATTTAAAAATAATGATATATTAGTATTTACGTGATATTTAACTAATAAGGAGTTAATCTTGTTAATTTCTTTTAATCCACTTATGATCTAATTGGGATGTTTTGAAAATATTAAGGTTTAATTTGAACCGCTCCAAAATATTAAAATTTATTTTATATTTTGTTGTAAACGTTAATGTTCAAAATGGACTAATTATATCATATACTTTTGGTTAGGCTAAGGTTATGTAATTTGTTTTTTTTTCTTCTTAATATTTTATTTAGTAACAATTTAAAAGTTAAGCACCGAAAGTAAATGATGCGATTCCTATATCATCTTTGAAAAGATTTATTCGATGTCTTTAATGTTATGTTTTTGTCTTGTGACCGAAGCAATGTATACCAAGTCGCACATTATATGGTCATTTATTCATGGATTAAATTTTCTTTTAGATTTGGATCCATATTTAAGATTAATTAAAATAGTTAGAGCGTTGAACATTATTAAAGATTGTAATTACATTGAATAACTATCCCTTTTTATTATATTAACTCTACAGGCTGCTTTTCATTTATACTAAGGGGGCGCTTGGTTGGGGGAGGGTAATGGGAATAGGAATAGGAATGAATATAGTGAGGAATGAGAATGGATATAATCATTATA
>JANKOE010000002.1:6555174-6575388 GCA_026284465.1 Erythroxylum citrifolium | reverse complement strand
TAATAATATAATTAAGAATAAAAATTGATAAATTTAATAATAAGTAGAAAATTTATAACAATATTTAATAATAATAATAATACGAATAATAAGAATAATAATAATATTTTGGTTTTTTTTTGTTATCTATTCCTTTCTTATTCCAAGTTTATATTTTCAAACCAAACATTAGAATAGAAATTCTTTCTCTATTCCATTCCCTAAACCAAATAAAGTAATAGCTATTTTATTCTATTCCTCATCTTTTCTATTCCTAAGAGTAGCTATTCTATTCCCCATCTATTCCATTCTTTGAACCAAACAGGCCGTCAGTTTATCAATTTTCAAGTTATTGAACGGACAGAAGAAAAGACGTAGGCCGACCAATGTTTAGCTTAGAAAAACGTGTGTACTATATAATTTTGTGGTAAAGCTGTAAATCTTAATAGAATGATAAAATATACACAATAAAGACATTTTAGGAGTTGTAAGCTATAAGCTATTGCCTCTACAAAGAGCAATTGCACAAGACAGTTCGAAGGAGCTAATGCATACAAATACTTCCTTCCAACCTAAAATTGGAATTATGACTTGAAGCGCATCTTCTCTGTCTGCCTGAATTCTAGAATCTGAACAAATCGATTGGATGATAATCAATCCCACCGAACATGTTCTTTTAAATCTATTAGAGTGAAATGCTTCATCTTTTGTATTGGTCAAACTAAAACGCCCATGAAAAGACTCTCTATGTTCAAGGCACGTCTCTTCGTTTTGTCATTTTCACGTTTTTTTTTTCTCTTTTACAACATTTGGATTAGCTTTCTCTTCCCCGTATCCAAAGACAACCAAAGATTGCCTTTACCACGTAAGATCAAAAGAAAGAGGAAGAAAGTGATTCCTTCCTCTAAACGATTATTCACACTGCATCTCCATAGACATTTCCCATGGAATGCAAAACGGCCACACCAACTCTTCAATTTCAGAGAAAGTTTGTTTATTGTAGTGTAGCAAATATATACATGTACACCCTCGATAATAGGTCAGATTAAGTTATGAATGATATAAATTTAATTTAAAATTTAATCAATCTCAAATTAAACAATTCAACTTTGATTCAAATTTACTCTAATTATTTTGATACATGTTATCTTTATTTAATTTTACAAAAGAAAAAAGAGAAAAATACACTCTAGTGAACATTTTAGTGGAAAAAATGTTAAAAGATTGTACTTAAAGATTGCAAGATAACAAAAAAAGGTAATAAAAAACGATACAACTCTACTAAAACTTACCTAATTCATGATTTTCAGTAAACAAAATTTTGACGTATTAGGATACGAATAAAGAATTTCATATAGAGAAATCTTTTTAATTTTTATAAGTCTTTTAACATTCTATAGTTTTTATCTTATATTTAGCCTAAACTTTCAATATGTAGTACTTTCTTGTTAGTTACTTAACCTAAATATTTATTTATTTAGTTTAAATACTGTCTTTTAATGACTTGTTTAATTTATTTATTTATTTGTCTTCTTTCTTATTTGTGTATTTTAACATTTATTGTATTATTAATTTTATTACTTATTTTTATTTCTATTTATACATATTTATTATTTTTATTATCTTTTATGTTCATTTTGTTTTTAATTAGTATTATCTTATATGCATTTTTTCTTTCTTTTTTTCTTTCTCATCTATCCAAAACAACATCTCTAGGGTAAAGCTGTCCATTGTTTCAGGCCCCAGGTGTCACAGAAGTTCTTCTAATGAAATGGAAAGGGCCGAAACAGGAGTTAAGAAAAGTGATTGCAGTGGAAGAGGTTTTATTCTTCTGGTCACTAAAACCATACATATCGGCCAAAATAGGTCCTTTTGAGTAACAGTATTGTCTCAGACTTAATAGGACATGTTCGTGTGGTGTACCGGTGTAGCTGAATAAGTTGACATGTGATCTTTTAATAATAAAATAATGATCGGGGGTTCTGATTAATTTATGTGCTTGTTTAAATTGAATTGTTTTAATTTATTAATTTAATAAATAATTCATTTAGTAATTTACATATTATTATGTATATTCAAAATTTTATTTTTGTACTCAGGTCAAACTTGAGCTTGAGCTCGAAATTTTATGCCCCTACTTAAGCATGACCAGAATCTTCGCCAAATTCGAATGAGATTGAATGAATTAATTTTTAATTTAAAATTTAAAAATAACATTGCTTTCAATCGAAAACTTAAAATTTTAGATTAGCTAAATAGCTTTGATTCGAAATAGAAAAAAAAAGTCAAACCAAAGCCGAAGTATAAGTTATAAAAGACATCAATACAATTTCTTAAAAATAAATAATATATAATTAAATAAAATAATTCGAAATATAATATTGAATTGAATTGAAATTATTTTAATATAATATAATATAATAATATTTTTATTAATTTATTTATTAAACTTAAAGTTAATCCATTAATTTTGAGTAAAGTTAAAAAGTATTTGACATAATTAGCCATTTCTATTGACCGGATGAGATCTTATGTAACCATTACTCAGTTCCTGCTCTTACCTGAAGATCTCATCTACACCTTCATTGACCGTTCAGGTCTAAAATCTATTGTCGGCTAAAATTTGAAAAACCAACAATATGAGATAATATCATTTGTTCCTATTATTCCATTCCTATTCTATTTCATAAAAAACCATCTATTCAATAAATGAGACCCACAAAAATTGAATAGCCAGAATCATTTGGAAACAGAGGGAATAAGGTAAGGGACAACAAAGGATCTCCCTTTCAGCAATGGAATTAGATCACCTGTTTTCATTACTTTATTCCTAATTTGTTTCATAAAAATTCATTTATTTAATAAATGAGACTCACAAAAATTGAATGGTCAGAATCACTTGAGAATATGGGTATAGGAGGATCTCTCTCTCAACAATGGGACCAGATCACCTATTTTTATTATTTTGTTCCTACTCTGTTTTATAAAAATCCATTTATTCAATAGATGAGACTCACAAAAATTAAATAGTGAGGTTCACTTGAGAACAGGTAGAATAAGGTAAGGGAGAACAAATGATCTCCTTTTTAACAATAAGATCAAGTCACCTGTTTTTAATATTCTATACATTCTTTATAGACGATATGACGTCATCACAGACCATATGATGTCATCACAAATTATACAAATTTTATTTCATAAAAATTCATTTTTAACAATACGAGATCAGATCATTTGTTCTCATTACTCTGATTCTACTCTATTTTATAAAAAACCATCTATTTAATAAACGAGACTCACAAAAATTAAATAGCCGGAATCACCGGGGAACAAGGGGAATAGGGTAAGGGAAACAAAGGATCTCCCTCCCAGCAATAGAACTAGATCACTTGTTTTCGTTACTCTATTTTTACTCTGTTTCATAAAAATTCATCCATTTATTAAATGAGAGCCACAAAAATTGAATGGCAAAATCACTTAGAGAACAGGAGTACAATAGAGTGCTCTTATTATTTTGTTCCTATTATATTTTATAAAAAATTATTTATCCAATAAATGAGACCCACAAAATTTGAATAGTAAAGATGACTTGATAGAGAGAATAAGGTAAAGGCAAATGATCTCCTTTTCAACAATAAGATCAAATCACCTGTTTCTGATACTCTATGTAACTGCTCTATATCGTAAAAATTCATCCCTCCAATGGACCGGCGAAAATTCAATGGCCGGATCATTTGAAAACAGGGGGAATAGGGTGTCAGGTCCTGACTGATGTTAGCTCCAGTCCTTTTTCCGGTTCAGACAGAAGGGGGGCGTCAAAGTTTTCAGCGATACACGAATTTATTATTTTGTTTGTTTGGGTTACAGAGATTTTGGTGAAAAAAGACACGACTCTGGTCCCAAGCACGGGAAAAAAACAAGGAGAAAAGGATCATATTGTATACCAAATAATGCAGACTAAAATACCTGTTATTATAATCCAATGGTGTCCTTTTCTGTTTGTCCTGTACATTATCCAACTTCGTGCAGCTCAGTTACCACTTACCAAGGCATTGTCCATTCCCGAGGGAGGGTGAGAGATGCAGAGGGATGAAGCTCGATGAACAGAGCTGCTTATAGGAATTACAAACTGAGTGGAGAGAATTGGGAAAACTTTCCAGGTTTCTCAATTCTCAGCGGAAATGAGTGAGCTTTTATCTAGTAGCTGTAGCTGGAACTATGATTGTTTCTGTGAAGAATTCTCCATACTGCAACAAGACTTCAACAACGACTACTGCTTCAATGGAATCAATGGCTTCCCGTTTGGAGATGAATTATCTGGATCACATTTCAGAGATGAGTTCTCAGTACCAAAGTTTACTGAGTCTTCGCGTGTCACATTTGAGACGCTACCATTTTCCCTCCAAGAAGACACACCAATATCCATATTGGAGAATGACGAGCATGGTCTGGTTACAGCTAATGGTGGCCATGATTTCGAGAAGAAGGCTACTTGCAAAGATGAGCTGATTCAGTCCCCTGACCCTCCTGAAGTGCCTGTTTTGAACGTTGGTTCTTGTCCAGGAAGAAAAGTTCGAGGTAAGAAGCTGGATGGGCAGCCATCAAAGAATCTAATGGCTGAGAGAAGGCGTAGAAAGAGGTTAAACGACAGGCTCTCATTGCTGAGATCAATAGTTCCCAAGATAAGCAAGGTAAGTAGTTTTGTAGCTCCAAACTACCATTTTGATAAGTTTCTTGCACTTGAAGGAGTTCAATTTGTCTGATATCTCAAAATCTTTGCACCAGATGGACAGGACATCCATACTTGGAGACTCAATAGATTACATAAAGGAGCTGTCGGAGCGAATCAAGTTCCTGCAGCAGGAAATTCAGGTGGGTAAAGATTCAGATGAGTTGAAGGACATAAAATCAAGTGAAATCGTAGCGAGGAAGTCACCTAAGGTACATGCACTGTGCTTATCTACGAGAACTCTTTAAGAAATACCTGAAAATAATTTTCTTAACTGTTCCATCTACAGTTCGACGTGGAAAGAAGAAATGCAGGTACTCGAATTGAGATCTGCTGTGCAGGAAAGCCTGGGTTGTTATTATCAACCGTAAAAACCTTAGAAGCATTAGGAGTGGAGATTCAACAATGTGTTATTAGCTGTTTCAATGAGTTTTCAATGCAGGCTTCTTGCTCAGAGGTTAAATTTCGGCCATCAAATTCGTACTGCTCTTATTTCTAAATGACTGATGCTGATGGCTAGTTTGTGTTCTGTCTGTTCTTAATTACAGGAATTGGGTCGCAGGGTATTGATGAGTTCAGAAGAAATAAAGCAAGCATTGTTTGCGAGTGCAGGATATGAAGGAAGATGTATATGAAACAAGAGAGGAATAGTATGGAGGAAGTGCATCTTAGGTTGTGGTCCAACTCGTTCGTAAAATCTTTCTGAAAGGTCTAAATATTGGAGGTCTTGTATTCTGGGTTTTCTTAGTTCATGAGTCTCTTTTAAAAGTTCTAAATATTAGAGTTATCGTATTCTAGTCTCTTGTGAGTTTATAAAGCCTTTCAAGTATTAAGAATGGAATGAAGGATATAACGTTGGCTGCTGCATAAAAAGGGTCGAATGGAATGATATTGCTACTGTAGATTAATACAGTAGCAATATCATTCTTCTTCAATTGGTTAGTAGTAATGTCATTCTTAAGACCTAATCATCGGATTAAATCTGAGTGTGATCAAATATATATTGACCTGTTAATATCAAGTCAAGTCAATCAGATTTCTCATAATTAGTGGAATCCAAATAATTTGTTGAAATCCGAACTTGAAATCTGTCATACTCAAATGCCTGAGCTGAAGTCCTGTTGAATTGATTTGACGAACTGGAGATCAAGGCTCAAAGATACGAGCTTTTACCCACTCCACCGCATCTTAACCATCATCAATTACGAATGCTGAAAATAACTTGTTCCAATGAAAAATAGGACTGAGAGGGTAAGTATTCTAAGCAAAATGGTAAGAAAAGCTCATCTCTATATTGAAAATAAGAAATAAAGTAATTACAGCCGATTAGACTTATCAGCATACAAGATACAGGTACAAATCGGTACAGGGATCAAGCTCACCTCACTAATAAGTTTCCTAAAAGCTGAAGAGTTACAAATGAAAGAGTAGGACACATTTAACCAACGGAAATTAGGAAAAAGGGTCTCACAAGAAATAAATGGAGGTTCTATAAGGGACCTCTACAATTCAATGTCGTACTGAAGACTAAAATGGGGTTAACACTGGCAAGAAGTTGAGGAAATTTCCTTTTTTCCTTATTCAATTCTGAAAAAGTGAACTGAGGTATCATTTGAGGAAAATATTAGGATGGTACTACTTCTGGCTTTGTTTGGCTCGAAGCTTTTGTTCCAATACAGCTACTTCTGTCTCAAGGCTGAAAATTCTGTTCAAAGCATGCATATTCTCAAGGGTTTCATTAAGAGTCCTACTGTCACTTCCATCACATCTCAGATGCTGCATTGGACCATGCAGAAGCTTATTCACTATACCACGGCTAAGATCATCCACGGCTTTCCTTGTCTTCTTTGAGATATCATCATCCATTTTTGACAGGCACTTCTCTAGCTCTGCAGCTCTGATTCTCTCAGCATAAGCCCTCAATTTTTTGATTGTAGGAACCGTCTCCAACGAATCCCTCCAAGCTTCAAATTGTTTTGATTCTTCAAGGATAATTGCCTGAGCTTCCATTGCTTTCCGGAGACGATCTTCTTTGTTAGCGGCCACAACCTCCTTAAGGTCATCAACATTGTAAACTCGTGCACCGTCGACATCATTGACGCATGAGCCCACATTTCGTGGAACAGAGATGTCAATAAATAACCTCAAACCACCTACTTCTGAACCAACAGCGGGAAGATCCTTAACATGCTCTTTCAAAAATAATGGAGCTTCTGAAGCTGTGCTGGTGAATATCACATCAGCTTCAGAAGCACAAGTTAGCATCTCAGTCAGGGGCTTGTAGATAATCTCAACATCTTTCAAGTCTTCACGTATGGCAGCGACTTTTTCCTCACTTCTGTTAACTACCACCATCTTTGTGCAGCCCTTTGCCACCAAATGTTTTATGACAAGCTTCCCCATCTTGCCTGCTCCAATAACTAACATTCTGGCATTGGCATGTGACGATTCAGGAAGCTTCATTAAAGCCAGTTCAACAGCTGCAGAACTTACAGAAACCGCCCCAGCAGCTATATTTGTCTCAGTTCTAACCCGCTTTCCGACAGTGATTGCATGCTTAAACAGCCCACTGGTGTTCCTCCCAAAACCAACAACTCCTTGTCCAACTTTCACAACTTGTTTAACCTGAGCAAGAATTTGACCTTCTCCAAGAACAAGAGAGTCAAGTCCTGCAGAAACTTCAAAGAGGTGTCGTGTGGCATCATTGTTGTACAACAAAAACCTATGCTGAGAAATTTCTGAAACAGGGATACCACTTGTCTGTAGCAAAAGTAGAATAAAAGATAACTGGTTAGAAACACAGTAAAGAGAAGGAAATCAAAATTTTCAAGCCAGAACAAGCTAAATCTCAATAATTGATGTATTATTAGGGACATCTAAGATTATTCATAAGGGATGATTGAGATCATTGTACTAAAATAATTGAAGGCAGCTACTCAGAGAATCAGTTGCTGTAAATGTTTTTAAAAAATACCATGTTCCTTAACCATAAAATCACATCTAGTTTCTATTTGAATGGGGTAGAATAAACAGAAAATAGAAAAGATAGTTTAGTAGTCAATAAACAGCATAACAAAAAAAGAAAGAAAAAGACCTTTGACATCCATTCAGTCACTTCTTTCACCCCGCGATGCTGAGACAGGGCAACAACGTATATCTCCATTCGGTTACAGGTGCTAAGAACGGCAGCCTCTTCGATATGATTCAATCCACACAACTCCCCAATGGCTCGAGGCCATTCAGCTTCTGGAATGGCAAGTTTTTCGCGCATTTCAATAGGAGTAGTGTGAATACTTAGGCCAATAACCACAATGCTGGCTCTTTCCTTTGTATATCCTGAGAAAGGTGAATGGCAAGACAATCAGATAACAACACAAGTTGGACACTTTACGGTAATACATCAAAAGATGGACTATGCACAATTATTCGGTTGAACAATCTAACAAAGGTAAACAGATACAGGTAGGGTAAGACCACACCAAGTATTACAGGTGTTCAAATCCTGGCCTTTATCAGAAAGGGACACGTTTTTCCTTTCAGTTTTGACAGACCCTTCCAATTAACAATCCAAACACTAGTATAAACAATATTGGAAATATAAATGCATGGAATGCTCTTTTAGAACCCCAAAATCTGCAAGTGGAACCTGATCGTACATCAGACTCCTGAAAGCCATGCCAGTTTTGAATTAACCAGTACAATCTCAACAGTATTAACAGACAGATAAATATCCGACGAACAATGACGGTAAAACAAAGACAAAATTTATCAAGCCTAAGTCAGTTGAAAATCAGACTTACTATCGGCTGCGGACGTCTTTAGCTGTTCAAGAGCGGACAAGCGCGAAACCATCGCCGGATCGACGCCGGCGTCAGTCTCAATGACCGCGTTCGTAGCCGGTCCCGCGACATCGCATCTCACCCCTTCTCTCTTAGCCAACATTCTTCTGCGATTGCTCAGACCCGATTCGCAGACCAACCGAACCTGCAACGGCGGACACATGCGAACCCTAAACGCCACCGACGACGACGGAGAAGAAGAATTCGACAACAAAGTCTCCAATTTGGAACCGGCCAAGGTGATGGCGAAACCGCTCGAAACAGCCATGGCAGCCAGATACCGTTCAAACCCTAACCGTAAATCTCCTGCACGGGAGAAGGAATTTGAGTGGCCGGAGAGGTTTATGAGATGCCAAACGACCTCCGGCAAAATGGAGCGAGAAGATGGGCGTGTGGCCAACGTTGTGCCTGTGTTTGGTCTTTATAGTCTAGTGTTGATTTTCCTAGTTTTAGTTTGACATTGAAAGTAGTTGGTCGGTACACTATTATTGACCTTGCACAATTGGGAGTTGAATTAGTGGGATTATTGGGGAGAACTACAAATAAAAATAAAAAACAAATCCGACTGAGGATTGGAGGATCGTAATCGCTCTCTCTTTTGGGATTCCTGAATTCTGATTGGTGGATGCCAGCACGTTTTATCCGCACTCCATTTCCAAGTCCATCCTCTACTCGGACCACATTTTTCGGGTATGGTTCATAAAGTAGGATTGACCCGAAACTGCTAAAATCTAGACGAGAGTATTGTACCTTCTAATGCTTTTATGATTCTTGGAATCTGATTGTGTGTATGTGTGTTCATGAACTAGAAGAAGGGATATGACATCGTGGCACTTTCTTGTCCGCTAGATTTTGATGAGAACTGTTGATATGTCTGAAAAGATAAGGTGGAAGCGGGGGATCACCAAAGTAATGACTTCAGATTGGTTCCCAAGATTTACAGTTGTATATTTGCCACAACTTCAACTTGGAATCCAAATTGAAGTTGAAATCCAACTTCAACTTCAGATTGGTCGTGGATGGAACTTGGACTCACGTTTAGGGATAGGATTATCAAGTCACCAATGTGATAAGACAATACCAAATCACACTAATCATATGATCTAATTAAAATTAATAGATTTCATCATGCTATGTCAAACAAATTAATAGATATTAATATTATTGTTTCACCGTAGGCATCTTTTACTTGATTAAAAACCATTATTTGCATGATTTTGAATTTCATTTCGTACCGGATGGTACATATCGTACCGACTAAAGAACGGTACAAAATAAGAGAACTTATGTATTGAGTGTAAATACTGACCGGTATTTATAATTCCGATCATATATTGGTCAGTGTCGAAAATTTTGAAAAGTATAAAATAATACTAGTCAAAATTTTGAAAAATATAGAAACTAAGTTGCAAAATTTTCAAATCTTTTTTAAAATTTAACTCCCCCTTTCTTTTTTTTCAAAGCTTTTTTAATTTTTATTTAGTCAAACTTTTAATGTGATTTTTTAATTTTTATTTTTAAATAAAATAAATATTTTATTACTAATAATAATTATACATTAAATAAAAATAAAAATAAATTATTTTAATTAAATTTATTTTAATCTTTTATATAATATTTATTAATAATGTATTAATAAAAATATGTTATTTTCTAAAATAAATAATTTAAAAATTATTATTTATAAACTAATATTTATTTTATATAATTTTAATTATTAAATCAAATTTTATTTTAATTATATATTTTAAAAATATTTTAAATTTAATTATATATAATAATAATTACTAAATTAATTTTATAAATTAAATTAAATTAAGATATTTATAATTTTAGTAATAATTAATTTTAATTAATTAAAAATATAATATATTTAATTGATAGTAAATTAAATAATATATATTTTTGTTTCATATTTTAATTCTACTTAATTGTTTTCTTATCACGAACTCTTATCGTAAATTATAATAATTTAAGAGTTAATGATGTTTATTATTCTTTTTATTAGATGTTTTTGTATAATTATTATTTATTATATAATGAAAATTAAAATTGTAATATTTTAAATACTTTATATTATTCTTAATTTTATATTTATATGAAAATGATTGTCTTTTTTTATATAAATTGTGGTTATTATTTATATATGAAATATTTAAAAATTATTATTATGGCACAATCTATACATAAGGAATCAAATAGAATTTACCAAAACTTTGATTTTATCTTCCATGTTAATCTTTTATTACATACTTTATTAATTTTATTTTACATATAACACTAATTTTTCTATACCCTATTATGCTGGTAGACGATAATCATGGAGTCAAAAGATTCAAAACTTAAAACTGGTTGACTTATTCGATACTAGTACTTAGAAGTATAACATTTTTAGATAGAGTTGTCAAACTTTAAACTCAAGATACTCTTTCCCAAAAAAAAAAAAAACTCAAACTTAGATATAAAAAAAGAGGGAACGAATCACAAAATGTCACATTATTTTAATTTTTATTTTAATATCTCTTTTTTAAAATTTTAATTAAATATTTAAAATTTAACAAATTGGATAATTGAATTTCAAAAAAAATATTTTTATTCACATTTTGCTGATGTGGTTAAGTAAGTCTATAAAAATTGAAATCTGAAAGAATTACGTGATATCTTTTTCCTTGCATAATTTTTTTGTATCTAACAAGCAATGATATTTCTAATACGCAATGTTTTAAAAATTAAACCATACATCAAATCGATAATGGAAGAGATACGAGGTTTAAAGATTTAACTAATATTAAACCATTATGAAATCAACATGTAATAAATAAGAAGTTAAATTTATTATAATAAGTAAAAAATTATTAAAATAAAAAGTGTTATCAAAGGAAAAAAATATCAATGTCTATTAATGTATAATAAATCTAATAATTCAAAATAAAATTAAATCTAACATAAAACTTAAAATTAAAATTAAAATTAAAATTGTATTTCTAAAAGAAATTGTGTCTCATCATCGTCAAGAGCTCCAAATTCTTCAATAGTATCTAAAGATCTATAAACTACGTTTTCTTCCTAAATATTTTTATCAATATCTTCTTTTGCAATTAAAAAAAATCCAAATTATTAATGTGTAAAATTGTTCTCTAATACATTATACTTCTAATGTTAAACATGTGCAAAATACGATATCAATTATGTAACACCTCATGTTAGGGGTTAGAATATTAAGAAATTTCAGTGCAGTTTATGCTTTACATATTTCAATATTTACTTAAATATGCATATGTATTTTTTTGACACATACAAATTATTTGTATATGCATTCATGACATTTTTTTAATAAAATATATTGATAAATGTGATTAAACTGTGAAAAACTCATTCGGCGACTACTGGAATTATTTCAAAAATTTTAGCAAATTTTAGGAATTTCTGAATTGGGATATTTATAGACCAGATAAATGTTGAAAATGGACTAATGGTAATGAAACATGTGGAAATTTTAGTTGGTGACACATGTATTTCATGCAAAGTGGATATGTGGGTTAAGTTTTTGGTTAGAAGGAAAACATTGTAGCTTGTTCTTCACCGTAAGCTTTCAACACACACAACTTGTTCCTTGTTCTTGTTTATCCACTGAAATCTCACTGCTGGAGAATTGTTACTGCTTCCACTGATGGTTACTGTTAGATTTTTTTTTGAGAAATTAAAAAATTCTCATCAATAAGAAGAGTAGTTACAAAGAGTGGTATGGTTCAAAAATAAAGCTACAAAGTCTCTTCTGACAACTAAAGACGATTGGTTCCATGACACTTGGAAATCTGTATGCAAAAATTTCTGGTCTTTGTGAATGATCAGTTTCTTAACTGGAATCCAGAACACCGTATTAAAGTCCGTATTGTATCTACAAGGGCTTACCATACCTTGTTCATGCACAACATGTAAATTGTTACTGCCAATCAAAATCAACAGATCTAGATTCCATTTCTGCCATAAGAGTTAAGCGAAAGTGAAGAATATGTTCTGTTTTGCGGGACCAAATCCTCTGGCCCCTTATTCTGGCTCTACTTTGTTCCCTTTTGATCTAAGCCATCCATCCACGTAAATAGATAAATTGGATAAGAAGGGGATAGGGTAGGCCAGAAGAAGAGGCAGAGGATTTCGGCTGCTGTTTTGCTTATCTTGTAATGATTACTTCCCAAAAGTTAACCCTCAAGCATAATTCATTAAACAGAGAGGAGGGTAAGCTGTGGTTGATATTGATGTGACGTTAGTGTAGTGACATGTTTGATAATCGGGCGGGTGGGTTACTGGTGCATCCGACCCATTCCTGAAGAGCTGGAGGACTTTGTAACTCCAGATTTCACCATATATAATGCTGGACAGTTTCCATGTAACCGCTACACCCAGTACATGAATCCCTCTACAGCTCTACTAGCATAGACATCAATCTCGCGATGAGGGAGATGGTCATACTTGGCACACAATATGCTGGGGAAATAAAGAAAGGTCTTTTCACAGTCATGCACCATCTGATGCCTAAGCGTCAGATTCTATCTGTTCACTCTGGCTGCAGTATGGGGAAGGATGGAGGTGTTGCCCTCTTCTTTGGATTATCAGGTACAATATTGTTTGTGATCGTCATGGTCACTCTGGAGGGTTCAGCTCCCTGCCAACTGATACATGATGACAATGTTACTTGTGATCTTGCTGCCTACGAATTTAATCGGGTGGTTTTATTTGTTGCAGGTACTGGGAAGACAACTCTTTCTACAAATCATAATACGTACTTAATTGGAGATGACGAACACTGCTGGAGTGAGAATGGTGTGTCTAACATTGAAGGTGGCTGTTATGCCAAATGCATTGATATTTCACAAGAAAAGGAGCCTGATATCTGGAATGCCATCAAGTTTGGGACTGGTGAGTGACGACTACGTGTCGATCTTCTAAAATCTATGCCCAAAGAGGAAAACTTTCAAAGAGGAAATATGAATTGAAAATTTAATTTTTAGGCTTCTCAATGGTGGCATTGATTGAATGGAAGCTAATAAATATGCTTGTCTTGCAGTTCTGGAGAATGTGGTGTTCGAGGAGCATACTAGAGAAGTAGATTATGCAGACAAATCTGTTACAGGTACTAACCAATTCATTTCTCAACCCGGTTGAATTGAATGTTACAATCACCTGAAAACCAGAAGCTTAATTTGACCTTTTGTTGCTTCAGAATATACAAGAGCAGCATATCCTATAGAGTACATCCCAAATGCCAAGATACCATGTGTAGGTCCCCATCCCAAAAATGTTATTCTTCTTCCTTTGGTGTGCTCCCATCTGTTAGCAAACTGGACTTGGCTCAGACCATGTATCACTTTATCAGTGGCTATACAGCACTGGTACTAAACCAATTTTCTGAATCTGTCTTTCTTCAGAACAATACCAGCATGTTTCTCGTACCCTTTCAAGGATTCCACTTTGACTGTGATGTTGAATGAACAGGTTGCTGGTACAGAGGATGGAATTAAGGAGCCAACAGCGACATTCTCAGCCTGTTTCGGTGCAGCATTTATAATGTTACATCCTACCAAGTACGCAGCAACGCTTGCTGAAAAGATGCAGAAGCATGGAGCTACAGGATGGCGTGTAAATACAGGATGGTCAGGTGGCAGGTATTGTGACCTGACATGCTCAAAATTATCTGTTCAGTTCAGTGAGTAATTACTAAATACGATGTTTCAATGCAGCTATGCATCAGGAAGCCGTATAAAGTTAGCATACACTCGGAGAATAATTGATGCTATACACTCTGGGAACCTCCTGATTCCTGAAGGCCAAGTATAGGAAAACTGAAGTGTTTGGACTTGAAATCCCAACAGAAATTGGGGGGGTGCCTTCAGAAATTCCTGATCTTGTGAACACTCTAAGTTGTTCCTGTTTCATTCAATCCTATGAATGTGTTTGGAAGATAAAAAATATACCATAGTTTACAAATGAGCAACAAGGTTGATTTTTTGAATTGTAGAGGATGGACAAAATGGCCTACATAACTACCCTGCAGAAGCTGGCTGGCCTATTCAGGAAGAATTTTGAGGTATTCACTAATCATAAGATTGGAAAAGATAACAAGCTGACAGAGGAGATTCTTACAGCTGGTCCTGTGTTCTAAGCAATTGTTTTAAATGGGCTGAGAGATGGAGATGATCAGATGAACGATGTAATGGTGTAAAAGGCCTCAGTTTGCACCAAATAGCTCTTTTAGCAGCAGGCATTGTGATGTTTCTAGTTACATGTTGAGGGGGACCATTTGTTTCACTTCTGAAGTTTTATTATGATTTTTAGTTTTAATTTTTTAATTTTTAGTTTCTACATCAACAACAACAACCCCATTGTACAAAACTTCTAGTTTTGTGAGGATTGAGGGAGGAACATTACAAAGAGGTTGTTTATGCCACTCAAAATTATGTTGTCAGCCACATAATTAATTCCAAACCACATAATTTAGTTGATAATGTAAATAGAGTTATTTTTTATTACTGAAAATAATTATATATTTGATAAATTTTAAAGATAATTTTTTATCATTAAAAAATTAAATATTTTATTAAAATAAATATTTTAATTTTTAATATTATTAAAGCAGAATTTATTAAAATTTTATATATTTTAAATTTTAAATTATATTTATTAACAATTATGAAATTAAGATCATTTCATTTTTTAAAATTAGTATTCAAATTAATTATTTAAATTAAATTATTCATAATTTTAAATAATTAAATATATAATCTTAAATTATATTATTCGTAATTATTATTAATAATTAATATTAAATAATTAAATAATATATATTTAATTGATAATAAATCAGATTATGAAAACAAAAATAAAAAACAATTTTTACTTTTTATATTTTCATAAATTATGAAAACTAACAGAAACCAAAATCAAAATGTCAAAAAAAAACTAAAAGAAACCAAAATCAAAAAGTCAAACAAATAGATATTTTTTATTAAATTTGAAGAAAAAATAAAAATAAAAAAGGTCCATAAAAAACGTCCTAAAATAATTTTGTTGTCAGTCAGATTAATTGTGGTTGGGAATTAAAGCATTATAAGACAACGAAAGACGTGACCATGTGGTGATCTTATTTTCGAAATAGAAGGAACAGAAAATGTTGTGCCATTGATATCCGACCAAGTTTATGGAGATTGATTGAGATACAAGTTGGATGTAAAGCTTTACATTGCTGTGGGTAACATCGGTCCAATTATTTGTAAACGACTTACTTTAATATGTTTGTTTTAATCTAGAATAGCCTTCTCTTCCATATTAACTGTTTTATTTTAAAAAGGCTGTCAATTCTAAACTTTGTTATAATTCGAAATTTGTGAAACCTACTAATTCCTAATCGAGACAGGCTCGCACTTGTTACGCTAATGTAAATGTACCTTTTTTATCATTGTGTAACATAAGATAGATGGTATTTGGAGTTGATGTCATTTAGCTTAATTCGATTAGTCCCAAGGTAGTTGTGTTATAATTAAAGCCTTCAATTTTCATGCTACCGGTGGTACCAAAATTCACTGCATTTACAGGTCAACATCAGCAGTTCTTGATCTAGCAAATGGGCTGGAAAGCAGCAGCATACTGTTTAATCTGTACCATCCTCAGAATAAACCTTACCTGGTAGTTAGCTGTCAGAGGTTGTTAGGCAACATTTCATATAGCTGTACCTGTTGTCAGGTCTTTCGGTCCAAGTGACCAGAAGGCGTTTCTTTTAATTCCTTCAAGTAGATGCCTAATGAAACGCTTGAATGCTTAAATCTGTGTAGGCATCAAACTAAGGGGAGAAATTAAGGCAAGTAGACAAAATCTAATGGTTTAATAGGCCCTTCATCCATCAAGATTCAAGTTCCAAACAAGTCCTCAAATTTTATCAAACAAAGGAGGAAAAAAAAAAAAGGCAGGGTAATTTTGAGACATTATACATAAAAAAAACTACCACTAATAAGCTTGGATTCTGGTCAACCTCTCGGATGTCCATAAAGCAGCATTTAATTTTGTACTAATTAGAAAGTAAGGGGCAAAGAATTTCGGTACAGTGCCAAGAAAGAATGGCGTTGCATTCTCTAATTCGAGAGATCTATATAAGCTTCAACGCTGTCAATCTGTTTACGTGAATTGGAGTTTGCAAAAATACCCAAATCATATTCTACGACATAAGGTCAGATGAAATAACAAAATAGTTCAGAATATTGGACCATGAGAAGGGAAGCCGCTATGCTTTAGAGTCTAACAAAAAGAAAAGAAAAACCTATAAAATCAACAAAAAGTAAGGTGAAACATAAAGAAAGATCAGAAGACTTCCCCCCAGAGCATAGCTAACTTTCTCGTTGGAGGGCCATAGATTCCAAAATATACACCCCACCCAAAGAAACAAAGAGCTGACCCTATGACAAAAACTGAATTTCATTCTATAAAAGAATTGCGGGCTAGGAATTTTCTGCACAACAAATACGAAAAGGTTCAAAGAGAAGGAAAAAAGAATAAAGAAGAGAGAATCCTTATTTCTTTGTCATATTTCAAAGCACCTTATGATGTTTGCTTGGAGGCGAAAGAGCAGATGCCAGAAAACTGTGCTCAGATAATCCCATGAACAAGGACAGAAATGAAACTGCAAAACGAGTAATGCATATAGAGTTAGGTTAGTGCATTTTCACCAGAATTTGAATTCAGTTTTCAGAGGAATGCTTCAAGGGCCCAGAGGAAGACAAAAAAGAAAGCAAGAAAATTGTTTACTTTTTCTTTCCTTTTTCTGAACCTCCATATTAAGTCAACATTCCTAGATTCATGTTTAGGACTTCCCGTGTGAAATAAGTAAATTGAAAAGCATCAAGACATTGATCATGAACATACCCTCTTCAGAACCTAGCAGCAAAATTTCCAGTTGAAGGACCATCACTTAATAGGATGAACAACGTCAAGGTTCTTGTGAAGTACCCAGCCTCTTGGATAGAAAATTCCACGAATATCTAGATGTAGATGCCAGTTCATTATCCTTGAACAGCCAAATGGTATACCTTCCATCTGACTCTCATCCTCAACCAATTGTTCCATGAATGTGGTTTCCTAGATAAAGCAGGGCGATTAACACATTATACACTTCAACATCATATTTGATACAAACCAATAACAAAGTCTATTAGAAAGAATATCTACAAAACGGCAAGCTGAAGATCATATACTATACTTGGAAACCCTCCTTCACCGTATCCAACTGTCGAATTGGTTGCAAAAATGGACGCTGCCATCTCTTTGGGTCCCACAATATAGTGCTGTTAAATGCAAATCCTGACATATCAACATGAAATCTACGGAGTCTTTTACTTTTCTCATTTGTGTGCCAGCCAATGACTTGACTTCCATTGCATACTGGACCTTCCAATATGGCTTTATTTTTGCTTTGTGCAAGCATTGCAACAGGCCAGGTGCCAAAACGGCTATTATAGAAGTATAGCCATATTAGAAACTTACAAATGAAAGCATCAAAGCAGCAGAGAAAGAAGCATGATAACAATATTATCTCCAAAGAAATTGCATAACAGAAGGCAAATTTCAGTCATTGCAGAATATAAGTCTAGCACTCTTAACAAACAGATATACAATGCAAAAGTCTTGTGATGCAGAGAAACTTCTGTGCTTAAGATGGAAAGATTCTTTCTCCCAACTATCGTAGTTATTCTCTAGCATGAAATTGACATGCTTTCTCATCCAAAATACCATTTCAAAAGCTCATCTCAAATCAAAGCTAGATCCATAAGAAGTCCAATAAATAAACACTTAAACTCACATTGAAGAGCAATTCAGATCCTACATTCACAGCTAACACAATCAAATAGCATCCAACACACAAATGTTCTTAAGCAAAGTAAATCAATGTTGAAAACTGACCTGATTTCCCTCAAGCTCTCAAAAAGCTCCAACGAATACACATTATCATCATCCGCAAAGTAGACGATCCCGTCAAGCCGATGCCTCTCAATGTGCTCTAAAGCTAAATTCCTCTGGTGCACTCCTCGGTCCTTCACGCTCGTCGAATTCTTAGCACACACCAGATGCCTATACATCACCCCCGTTTTCCTCAGTATCTCCGCCGTTTCCATCGACGCCACTTTCATCTCCACCACAATCCACAGCACCGGAGGCTGCACTAATCCTAGAACCTGGCCCAACCTATTCAAGAAATACGCCTGCGGGGCTCGATTGTACGTCGGCGTAACGACGATCAGTTGCTTTCTCGGTACATAATCAAACCTCGGAACATATTTCGGCTGCGTATCCACCACTAGACTCACTGAATTAACCGCCAAATCATGGCGCTTAATGCCGTGACTGCTGTTTTCCTCGAGTCTCGCGTTGACGTGCGGCTGCTTAATCTCGAACGAGAAATCAGGGTGGCGGAGATCGGTATCCACGTGACCAAACGGAAAAATGCCTAACAAGAAGCCAAGAATGAAGAACGGCAAGCACCTGTAGAAAAATCTGCGAAATCCTTTCCTCTTCTGAGAGACAGCGGCGGCGAGGAACCTGCGGAGATATGATTCACTGAAGCAGAGAAACGACGACGAAGAAGAAGCCGAGTATTTACCGGAGTTAGAGAAAAGCTTGTGAGAAGGCGAACCGATGGATAACGGAGAGCTGACAGCGCCATTCAGTTGCGTACGATCTTGATACGCCGGTGAAAGCGTTCGACGAATGGACGCCATAGATTCAGTTAGACAAATCACATGATCGAATCCGGAACTTTCGGTTTCTCACAGCAAACAGTAGCATCAAATTCGCCGGGAAAACGAAACCCTAACTTCACGGAGAGAAGAAAAAATAGGAGATCATAGAACCAAGCTTGAAATGAAACTGTAAACCGAAATGGGATACTTCGGCGACTGCTATATGATATATATATATCTTAGATCTGGAATACAGAAAATTTTGAGTTTCACTGCGGAGAGGGTGGAGTTTTGGGGGGTGGGAGGGTTCTGCTACACATTTGTTTATTGTAAGTAACGAGTGGTAAGCCATTGACCGGTGCACAAGTGGCCCAGTTCTAAAGTGGAGCGTACACGTATTGATTTTCTTCTTCTTTTCTTATGGTAAACGGTGGCTGTAAATTGTTTTCTTTTTTACTTTTCACTTTCCCGGGAAACAAGCAACAAGAACATCTAAATGCAGAATGGAAACACGCACTTTCTTCAGTTCTTGACCTTTTATATGAAAATGGATTACAAGACATCTGCCTTTTCTAAATGCAGCCAAAATTTATTTAAGGTTGGTGTAAGTGAATCAATAGCATATCAAAATCCACCTTTTAAGGCTTCTGATTGTTTCAACGTCTAGAGCAAATGGCATTGATTACTTTGTTGTCATTTGCAAAAGGCTTTTTGTATATACTTTGACTTTTCTTTTATTTTAATTATTACTTTGATGTTATTTGGTATATACTTGACTTTTATTTTAATTATTATTTCTTTAAGGTAATCTTTTTTTACAATATTATTTAGGGACATTTGGTTTGAGCACGGGTTTGGGAATGGGTATAGGTATAATAGTAGAATGGAATGAGAATGGGAATGAGAATAGGAATGGGTATAAAAAATGATGTTTGGTTTGTAACTT
>JANKOE010000002.1:6521522-6548954 GCA_026284465.1 Erythroxylum citrifolium | reverse complement strand
ATTACAAACATAAGTTATATACACTGTAATGTTTTTATTATCAATTAAAATAATTTTAACTTTATATCATCAATTAATTTTCCGATTAAACAAATTATATATATACAAATTGATTTATTATGCATAGAGAATTGATAACTATTAAAATTATGCATTTATCACAAGACTATGAAATCGGATTTGGTAATTTCTTACTTCTAATTACCGACGGAATATAAAATACTATCGGGATATCATTGTATTTTACCGAAGGAAACGCTAACACCATTAGTAAAGTAGATTCATTTACCGACGGTATTAAATATTCCGTCGGTAAATATACATACTTGTGCGATTTTATTGACTCGGTTTACCAGTGGACTGTAAATTAGATTTGTTTTGTGACGGTATTACATTTTCCGTTGGTAAATATGAAAAATATTCCATTACATTAACTTCGATTTATCGACGGAAATTTGTTCGTTGGTAAATGTTTCCGAATGTTATGTTGCTTATGTTTTCCTTCGGTAAATTATACCAACAGAACATCGTCTATTGGTAAATTATCGACGGAAACACAAATTTAAGACCGTCGTTAAATTTACCTACGGCCTTTTTAATAACACCTTTGTCCGTCGTTGATTTTTGTCAGTAATTTATTTTACCGATGAAATTCTGCCGTTTACCGACAATTTGTTCTGTCGGTAAATGACATAATTTCTTATAGTGTTAGGACATATCATAACTTTCTACTTCTTTCCTTGTTTGTCTTTTAATTAGTTACTTAGACATGATGTAAATCAGCTATGCATCGTTTCATTATATAATGGTCGCTAACTCGATGTAATATTCCATTTCATGGCAATGGTATCATGTTTTTCTGCTACGTTGTCGTAAGTCGTTTCTTATTTTCTGCATTTTGTGTTGAGTTGCTAGTTTCTTTGTGCTCTTTTGTCTACCATATCTTAAGGTTACAGCAGTATTGAAGAAACTGTGGGGTAAATGAAGTCTTCAATTATCTTGGCCTCCAAAGTCTTCCTATATGTTTCTAGTTTGAGGACGTTCGGTGCTCCTAACTGCGAAAGATGGTTGGTTTTTCATTGGTTGGTTTAGATCATGCTTCTGGATATGACAGCCTTCTTTATGTGAAAGAAAGGAGAATTCGCAAACAATCAGTAATCTTCAGCCATATCCGAGTTGAATAGAAAATTTATCAAACTCTCAAACTTGAGGATCTGTGGATGGTGATTTTGATGGGAAATGCGTGAAAGAAAAGATATGCAAAGAAAAGTAGCTCTACATATCACATGCTATTTCAGTGATATACAACCACTTACCTAAAGTCTGCCATTATGAATGGCATGCATTAAAGCAAAAAAATTTCTATATAGAACCATGCAACTCTCCCAACCACTACATGCCTTCCTAACCTAGGTTGCTACTCAATTATTCATGGAAAAGCAGCAACAAGGAATCGTCCTTTTATGTTATAATGGAAGTATGAAAATAATGGATATCTTGTTGAATTTGGAGCTCCAACTCAATAATTTTGGTGGGAGCAAAGGGTTTGTCCTGTTGCTTTCTGCTAGGCCCGATCGACTTTCCTTGTGATGTATTTTTCGTTGTCTTTGTTGGGCCATAGAATGTTTAACTCTTGCAAAAATGAAAATGCGGTTCAATTATTTACGTGACAGATAAAAACTTGATTGATTTATACCTGGACCATACATTTTTCGATCTGCATACAACATTTTTGTTATCTTTTGTTTGCTTCACGTCATCGTTGGATCTATTAAGGGTCACCGCAGCCTGACATTCATACGATAAGAGACTATTAACCATTTCACTTAGAAGAGTGATTAAGTTTGTTATGAAGTAACCATTGCCAAAGCTTCTTTGTCAAAAGATACTGAGAAAAGGACAATTAATGAAAGCCTTTATTAATGTAAGACTTTGAAATGCAAATACAAGTGGTTCATCCAGCGCATGTCCTTTCTTCTGCATCGTCATCATCTTCTTCTTCTGCTTGTTTTACGTACGTAGTAATACTAACAATATTCAATGTGTTGACCCAAATCAACGCGCTCTCTCTTGGCTACTGAACAGCTGCATGAACGTGTCTTATTAATTTTGCTCTCCGCAAACTGACAAGTCTGCCGTCTCACCCGCCTATTTTATCTGACTTTTGTAATCTCCCTTCACACTCTTCATTTTTCCTTGAACTTAGTGTCGGTGACGTGATCTCCTGCTGTGACAAGATCAATTGTGCAATCGTTGTCCAGTCCAAAAAGGTGCCCAAAGGCTTAAAGAACCATCTATAAGATTAACATGGGTTGTTCGATAGTTTTTGGCTAATCCAATGTGATCTCTTGTTGCTGATAAAGTTTAACAAATTATTTGCTAGAAATACGAAACCTCTAAACTTAACTTCAATTAGAAGAAATGTTTTTGACCATTAATGAAGGTAGGTAGTAGGTTTGATATTTTGACAAAAGTTACCAATTACACGTGAATAGTAGTAATGGCCTAATGGGTACAAAAAGCTCCATTGCAAACGAGTGATTGATGGGAATAGTAGTAGGGGTAAGGGTTGATTCAATTTAAAGGAGACAGAACAAGATAGGAGATCTTTAAAAAGTGATGCATGGGCATGACCTTTTTATTATCGTGAACAATGCAGTATAATGAAAAACTGAAGAATGGCCTTCGAAGGGTGCTACAAATCCATGGAGTATCACGATGCCACACTTTTGAATTGTGATAAAAAAAATTAAAATTTACCTAAAATCTTAAAGAGAATAATTAATAAAAAATATATTAGAATGTATAAATATTAATTAAATCGAACATGTTATTTAACTTTAAATTATTAATTTATCAAATTATATACTTAAAATATATATTTTGTGAGTTATTCCATACATTCTATAATTATATATTATGTTGCTATGGAAAAAAAAAAAGTGGAGAATGCTTGAGTCAATCCTAATTATTAAAGTGTTTATGAACTTATCTTACTTGAGTCAATCCCGACTCAAGAATTGAGCTAGTTTGAGGTTCTAAATCTAACTCGTAATCTAAGTTTATGTTTGAATTAATATGAAATTGTATTCCAAATACATAAAAGTTGTGTTCATATCGAGTTTGTTGATATTAACTAATGCTCCTATTCTTAATTAAGTTATCAGGAGGATTAATTTGTTGAAATTGCATGCAGGACCCTAATCAGGATTTCGAGGGAGATCCAGTGAATTCATTCGTTAATAATGTGAAATGCACCATGTTATTCCCAATCATTCTGCTTCAATTAATATGAATAAGAACTGATGGGCTAGCATGTTTGCCAATAGTCGGGACAAAGACCTTTTTTTCAGTGACTTAATTAGACTTCTGATTGGCATTGTCTTTTTTTCAATTATTCACCTTTAACATGCACAATGAAGTGGAAGGAAATATTTCATTTCAAGACGACAACACCACTCAAGATTAGAAAACTCAAGATTAGTTCACTTACACGCAAAATTTAAAGAGATCTAAGCAATCTTACACTTAATTATTAGAGAGGTTATTTCTAAAAAAAATATTTAATTTCACTTTGTATTAAAACATCTTAATAAAAATCTTGTTAAGATATGAAATTTGAGCGTATATTAGATTAATCTAATTAGGTTAAAAAAATGTAGAATCTAGTATACAAAATTTCTTTAACAAAATCTGTTTTAATATTTCACTACTTCCCCATACTAGATTATAATATTATGTGTCGAATACTAATTCATAAGTTACTTTCTTAATAATATTTATAAAATTAACACTACAAGTAAAAGTAATTCATTTCTTAAAAAAAAAAGTTAAAGTAACTCAACCACTTGATCGAACGTTTCCACTTTCCAGGACTGTAAGGAGGACAACTAACTACATGCCGCCAACACATTACAAGTAAGTTTTTAGTTCCTTTGTCTCTTAGATGTTCAAACGGCACGTTGGTCCCATTCCCACACTGGCTGCTTTAATTAAAAACGTGGCAGATGGTTGGTCCCACTTGAAGAGCTGCGTGGCAAACGTGGTTTCGCTGATCTCGTACTCTCTCCGCTAATCAAGTCTGTTAGGTGGCAGTTGACAGAAATCGACCGTACAATCAGGTGCCGACTCGTGGGAGTGTGTTTCATCTTGCCTGACACTTAATCCCAGTAATTACATTAAAGCGATCACCAAATGTTGATGGATCCACAGACTCAGGGGTTCTTTCGCGATTAATGATCTACGTAAATCCCAGATCATGGATGATGGACGTGACATGTTTGCGTTGCGCACTGATATTTCTTGCTTCCACATCAAAATTAGTTTTTTTTTAAATCTAATTAACAAATAATAATTAGATTTTCTGTTCAATAATATACCTGCTGAAATTAAAAATAGAATTGGTTGGGTCGGCTGGACCGGCCTTACCAGGCCCAGCCCCAGGCTCGGATATCGAAGGCCCAGTCATAGGAGATAATCTCCCATGCAACACAACGACTCACGTAAAGACCTAAACCTAGCGGTAACCCCAGGTATATAATGTACTATTCTTCCCTGATTCAGGTACAAGATTACAACCCTATTTTCCTCTGCTTTCAGCAACCAAGAACCTACACAAAGAAACTGACTTGAGCGTCGGAGGGGCCTCCCGGGAATCAACTCCTGGCTCGCCGTTATTTGTTTTGCAGGTAATCCATAGCTAGAGTCGCATAGAACATGGATCTAAACAACGACGTTCAACCTCAGCAAGATCAGGCTGAACCAATTATAATAAAATTATGTTTTTGTTAAAAATTTCCCTTGTTTGTTTTTTTTCTTTTTCTATAGCCAACATTCATGGCTATACTCATTACATAGTTGACATGTTATTCTACATTTGAATAATAACGATTTTGAGTAGACATCCAATACAGAGGTGGCATGCCACTTTTTATAATTTATTTCATATATGTTTGAATAATAATGATTTTGAATTAAAAAATAGTTCAAAATCCGACAGTCAAATTCTATAGGATTCGTAAGTTTACAGATTTATTTTATGCCTTGCACGTTTAGTCTATTTCTATATTTTAATATTTTACTTAAATGAGGTCAAAGAAAAACACTAATATACTCAAACGGGTCAAGGGCACATTATATGGAGAATCATTAGTTTATAAACAAACAAACAAACAAACAAGCAAAAAATGTCAAACGCCACTGACAAAGTGAAGAGGACTTGGCATCCTCTGTTTTGCTTCACCATCACTTCATGCCAGCAAAAGAGCAACCGTTTCAATCAACACTTGATTTAAGTTCAAACTTGGCTCTCTTTGTCCACTCACTTTGTTAAGTCTTATCACCCACGTGTTGAGAATACATGCTTAACCCTTTCCCTTTCGACCAGATAACCCCTTTTTTTTTATATACAGCTTTGTAAATAAAAACAAGCTTTAGTTCTTGTGTAAGAAGAGAGAAGTACATAAATACCATTGACTTCAGGGTTTGGAACTAATAAAGGAAGACTTGAAAGAGAGAGTGATCGTGGAAGTCAGAATACGCAACATTGAATAGATAAAAAAGGAAAAGCTAGGGTTCCTTCCTAAAGAGACAAGGAATATTTGAACGTACTCATCATCATCACATTTTTACAAACCTTCAAAAACACTTGAAACAGAAGAATCATCAACAAACAAAAACAATTGCGGTACCCCCTCACTACTCACTACCTCATATCCAACATAAAAGTAGTAGAACGTGTTGGTTCCTCCGTTCATGTGGCCTCGGAAGACACACGCACAAAAAAAGCCCCAGCATCTTTAAACCATGCAATGCAATTGCAAACCCATCCCTCTATCTATCTGTACAGGGACGACCTTATCCCATCACATAACCCATAAAATGTGGCACTTGACTACTTGTGATGTCCTTATCGTGGACTAGTCATGCTGCTGTTAGCTAATGACACGCCGGGATTTCCTCTTCTTCTGTACATCAATTTCATCAAGTCAATGCTCTTGTTTGGCATACACTATGTAAATCGTAATAATATTCTATACCACCACTTTTTTCACTCACTTTGGATCATGATCGATTGGTTATATAACATACAATCTGACCATGTTTCTACTTTCTGTGTATAATGGAAGACACTGACATGCATGAATGAATCTTCAAAGGAAGGGAACCATATAAAAAAGCAACATATTATGACTATAGGCATAGGTAGACAAATAATTTCACAACGTGAAACTGATCCGTCGAGCCTTTTCAGAAACACTAGGAAAAGGCATCAGTCACTCACTATATTGTACGTAGCTAATAAGAAGAAGATCCGTGCGTCGAGCTCGGTGAGTCATTACCACATTTTTAACAACATAGGGAGAGGACTTAGAAACGTTGGAACTTTTGGCAATGGAGGCGGAATGATAGAAAATGTAAGGGGAAGAGCCTATGTTGAGGGAGACAAGATCTTCTATTTAGTTTTATGGTATCTTATTCTGTTCAATGAATCTCAGTCATTCACTTATGCGAGTTTCGTGTGAGCTCCGCATAAATAAACGCGGGATTCACATAAATAAATGGCTGAGATTTACAGGACAAAATAAGACACCATAAAATTGAACAGAAGATCTAAACTCAAGTTGAGGGCCGCGCCTAGTGATTTTTGAGAGGACATTTACGTTGGAAAATGGAGATCATTAACGTAGCTAATGCCATAACCAATTAAGATTGTGATTAGAATAAGTTTTTCGAGCAATTTTATATTATAATCAAGGGTCAATAACCTTGATTATTTATTTTAAGATTTAATTATTTAATTACTATATAAGTTATTCTGTTATATTATCTTAATTTTTTGTCATTTTATAATTCTAAAATTATATTTTATTATAATATAAAATTTATCATGCTAGATCATTTTAAGTAAAAAAAAAAATATAATTAAAACAATATCACATTGAGTAAGTGACATAAAAAAGAAGGAAAGCCTCAAGGCAACCGTAAAAGTTGCTCTTTTGTAATCAGCACAAAATAGGGAACGTTGTGCACTAATTATGTCGACTTTTTTAAGTAAGTGATACAGAAACTTAAATAAAAAATTAAACTACAAAAAGATTATAGTAGATTTACCCTCATAATTATATTTTTAATTAAAAGAAATATTTTTAATGTTTAATTTATTCTAATTATTTAATTCAATGTTAAAAATAAAAAATGTCTTTTACCCACTTATATCTGTTGAAGCAACAATTCATTGTATGCTTCTCAAGTCTTTGGAGATCCCCTTTTGTTGACTTGTTTTGGTGCATATTAGGTGATCGTGCCCACTACAGGAGGAACCAATGAGAATGGGGCGGTTTGATGACGGTGGACATGAGTTTTTGTTTGTAGCTTAGCTGAGGCTACTTATAGACTGCTATGCTCATTCAGTTCGAGCAAAACAAGTGGTCTGAGTGTAGATGCGAGACCATTAATGCAGCGATATTGTATTATTCGTGATTGAACGAGAATTATTGGAACATAGAATCTTATTATTGGTCTCGTATTTTAGACTTAAATTATTTTAAAACAACATTATATTATGTGCGGCGTAAAGTTGGAAGAGAATAGTGGGAACAGAAGATCTAAACTTGCCAGATCATAAGGTATAACGTAAACATGGGTTTAGGGAATTCCATTCATGATAGCAAAAGTTACCCTGATAAGTAGGAGTGGCCTGACTGGTTTCAACTCCTCACTTAAGGTTTCAACTCCTCAGACGTAGAGTCACCAAAAAAAGAGAGAAGGGGAATTTTTCTGTTGATGATCCTCTAACCCTCTGATCATGTTTATTGGTCGGATCAATTACAGACGTCTCGCTTCTAATTACGATAGTGTGGAAGTTGAAGCTATTAGGGAAATCGAAACTCCTGAGAACTTGATGCACAGAAATGTACAAGTTACGTAGGAACCTAAGAGATTTTGAAGTTCCAAATTTACCTCCTCTAAGGCTTTTATGGTAGGGTCTTAGATGCTTAGAATTAGTATAACAAAAGCTCAGATACCTAATGTATATATAAAAAGAAAAAAGTTACCTATTCTAAAAGGGACTCTTCTCGCCGTATAAGGTCGAATCCAGATCCTCTGTCCAATATTACTCTATCTTATTCTGTCTCATAGAATCTCAGTCATTTATTTTGCGGGATCTACATAAATAAATGACTGAGATTTATTAGACACAATAAGACACCATAATATTGGACAGAGAATCTAGACTCGTATAAGATATGAGTACATGAAAGGCAATAGATGAGGATGATTGGTGCAACTCTTTATTCTATTCTATAGTACACAGTTGAATGGCACTCATCAACTTTGTTCCTTTTCTCTATGTTGGATTTCAAGTGGATGTTCTTTTATGAGATTGGATACATATATATATATATATAGTTTGATATAATGAAGAGCAGTCAATAAAATTTTATTTTTAATGACTTTGATACCATATGTAGACGTACATTAATTAATCAAAATGAAAGGTGTAAGACTAACAATGTGTTATATTTGAATTTTTATTGAATAAATCAAAAATTTTAAATAAAATTTCGAAAATACCATCAATCAATAATAATTTTTAATAATTAATAGTCTCTAACCTTCGAACATTGTTACAAAACTGTAGGCAACCAATGAAAAGGCTCGGAACTAGCTAAAAGCTAAGGTAAGCGTACAACTCCTTGCTCTAGCCTTAGGATGGGGTACCGACCTAGACATGCATGTTACTCAGTTACTGTGTGATGAATTTAGTACAATAAATGCCTATTTCCGGGATATATTACATGAAGTGGTCTTATGGAGATATACGACGATAGCTATAGATAGCTGTGAAATGTGTATTCTCTGTCTAATTTTACGGTGTTTAACTCTGTGTAATGTTTAAGATGAAGACGTTTTAAATATTAATTAAGGTTGGACACTTTCTAAACTTATGTTTTTAAAACGATGTTATTTTAGGGTATGTTTAGGAGTTTATGATGGAATGAAATGGAATGACAATTAATGAAACGGAATGGAATTGAGTGGAATGGAATGGAATGGAATGAAATAGGTCATCACTCCATTGTTTAGAAGTTTAAATAAAATAAGAGAGGGTTTAAAAGACAAGCCATGTCATTCCATCCCTGACCCCCCAATTTAGGAGATCACAAAATATTAGATTTTGGATGATAAAGGATGGCTTCCAAAGTCATCAATCGTCATTTCATCCTGTTTTAAAATAGACTCATAAAGAATGACTTGAGTCATTTGAACTATTTCATTCCACGATGATATCCACGTCCAAACATACCCTTAGATATCGGACAAAATTGAACGTAATAAAATTAAACCAAAGACGTCATTTTAGCCGTTGGACAAAGTTGAATCTCTAAACTCATGATTAATGGCCAAAATGTCAATGTAAAATTTGACAGAAGATGTAAACACGCGTATATTAAATGTGTATAAAAGAAGAGTCTTTCAAGATGGAGACGGTAGTAGTGGAGGTGGGAACTGAGTAATGGCAGTCGGCAGAGGCACTGCTCGTAATTTTGTCGTCTGAGGAATAGCAGACGGATTTTGCTTCTTCAGTTCGAAGGTGGGGGACCCCCACCACCACCACAGCCATGAACCCCCTGCTCCTACACTGCCTAGCTCCATTATCATCATTCTTTAATTCATGGCTTGTTTTGTCCACAACTGCATGTACCTTCTCAGTTCTCCTCTTCACCTATTCGTCTGTCTATGTCTGTGTTACTTTCCAACTACATGTACCTCATCATCTCCAATTGATTTGACATATTTTGTTCGGTTTAATTAATATGATTTTGTTCAAAATAAACAAAGCTTTAATTTAAGATAAACAACCGACTTAGTTTAATTTAATTTAAATAATTTAATTAAAATAATATTATTTTGACACAATTTGATTCTGACGAAATGTAAATTACAGATTTGAAAAGGAGTAATGCTTTTTTCTTTTTGGTATGGAAATTTATATAATGAGGAATAAAAGGTAAAGGTCTCATATTCTTACACAGTTGAAAGTCTTGTGTGCTGGATATTTACTTATGCATTTCGACAACCTTAAAAGTAACACGTCGAAAATTACCTAAATAAGAAAGTTACTTAAAACGGCTATCATTACTACCAAAATAAATTTCATTTTACACAAATAATGTTTCTTATTATTTATATTAATAATGACTGTTAATATATATTTATTAATGCAAATACATATATTTATAAGTAGAAAAGAGAATCAATTAGGTTAGACATCATACATAATTGGAAGTATGCATGTCTTAAACACCATTTCTACATGTTTTTAATTAGTACAACATGAAGAAAGTGGAAATCAAGGAAAGCCTAAAAGGAAATGAAACAGAAGAAATGAAAGTGAAGATCAGTTTGTTGTACTACAAAGTGGGTCAAAATGGATAAAGTGATCTCTAATCAATGAAGGGTTTGCGTAGTAGAAGATATCAATGGGTCTGTTTCAAGTGAAGTTGACTTCACCAGTTCATCGTTAATGCACAGTATCTCTTCAAGATTATCAACAAGCTCTGTTCTTTTTGCTGGTGATGAAACTGGTAATGGTGATGGAGGAGTACCGGTTACCGAAGTTTGTGTGAGCTCTCTTGCTCTCTCTACTTGAACCACCCAGTCTGTTCTGCATAGAACATAAAGCATCAGCATGGCGCATGAAGCTTGAGCTGCAAGCAAGCCGAGCCAGAGCCCAGGAAACCCCATTTTGAGCACAAACCCCGTTAGTATTGCCACTGGCATACCAACCAAGTAGAAAGACCCCAAGTTGATGTTAGCTCCAATGGTAGGCCTAGCACTGCCTCTCAAAGCCCCACAACCAGTTGTTTGTGGGCAGTTTCCAAGCTCACAGAGACCTGCGATGGGCAATGCTATGGAAGTGAGTTCGAGAATCTCAGCGTCGTTAGTGAAAAACTTTCCCCATTGATGCCTCATCAATGTTGTGAACAACAAGGCCAAGAGACCTAACGCCACTGCACATGCCAGCGACACTAACATGGAAATGCGCGCTCTCGCCGGCCGATTCGCCCCCAACTCGTTACCAACTCTTGTTGAAACTCCGAGGCTGAGAGCTGATGGGAAGACATAAACTAAAGATGTTGTCTGGATAAGTATTCCCATTGAAGCTATGGTGGCTCTGGGGTTAAGAAGCAGACCACATAACATGATCATGAATTCATACCACCACCACTCGAGGCATACAGAGACACAAGTGGGGATTGCAAGACCTAGCAGAGATGACCAGCCTCTAAGACAATCCATGCTTGGAGAGACCCAAGAATCTTTATATACACCAGAGAAGTACACGAAGGAAATGAGTAAGAGGAAAAGATTGAAGTTAGTCCAAATCATGGCTATGGCCACACCTGCAATACCCAGTTTGAAGTGGACGACAAGAATGAAATTTAAAGGTACATGGAGAAGAACAGAGATGGCTGAACAGTAGGTTAATGGTAATGTGATGCTTTGTGTTCGAAGATATACGCGAAGAGGGTGGAGAAGTGAAAGAAAGAAGAGGTCCGGAATGGAGAAAAGAATGAAAGTGTGTGCAACAGATGATATATCATGATCCTGGCCACACCATAAGAGAATTCTCTTCATGTTTAGCCACATGAAAGAGATGGGAACAGAGGCCGAGAGGAGGAGAAGAACAGTTCTTTGAAGAGTGAGTCCGAGAAGCTTCATTTGTTTGGCCCCATAAGCTTGTCCACAAATGGGCTCCATTCCCATGGCTAGTCCAGAGATGACAGAATAACCGGTGATGTTAGCGAAACCGATGGATAGAGAGCCACCAGCCAGCTCGAGCTCGCCAAGATACCCTAAAAAAAGCATGGAGATCATTGCTCTTGAATACAGAATAAGACCAGTCATTGCTGTTGGTCCAGAGATCTTTCCTATGGCTTTGATTTCCTCTGAGGCCTGTCATGGAAGCAGAAAAAAGGGCAACAAGAAAGCAACATTAGAAACACAAAATTGAGTACGAAGAACACACGTCCTTTTGTTACATGTTCATCAAAACAATTAAAGGTTGGTTCTTTTTGTTTCTTTTGTTTTTACCTCAGAAAGGGTTGGCCATCTGTTTAGCTCCTCTTGATCATCGGTATAAAGATCCGTGGCTTTGTTGGGAATAGAGAAACGGGTAGTGGGAGAGCATAGAAATGAGGAAGGAGAAGAAGGTTTTGGGTTGCACATGTTAGCTATAGCTAGTATTTTATTAGATAAGAAAAAGAAAAAGGCTTAACGAGATTGAAGAGCAAGATATATAAACGTCTTGGGTTGGGTTGGGAGGGAGAGAGTTTCTTGTTCTTGTTTTTTTTTTTTGTCACAGGGTAGTTCTGGATACCTGTTAAGAGGGTATGCAGCTCATATATATATATACATGAAGAAATCAGGAGCTACAGCTACGTTGTGCTTTGTGAAGTTACGTGAAGAGAAGGCGGTGAAAAGTGGCAACTAGTGGTACTGCTGAAAATTGTTGGAGCTTTTGTCTTGTGGGGGCCAGGCCAATCCTCTTCTTCAACACTCGTCTTCTCTCGCTCTAAAGCACCTGTAATCATAATTAGTTGAAAGAAAAAGAAAGGCGCAGTGAGTAAGGATAGGAAAGAAAGTGTAGTTTAATTGGGGTTTAGTTATGGTAATATTAATCCAATTAATGAAGTTAATCCTCTGAGTTTGTCAAGTCGAGTTGTGCTGTGCACGAGGGATTGGGAAAGGGCAAAAGCAAATTCGCTTCCTCGGCATCAATCACCACCAAGTTGTGAGTTAGGAGATATGTCTCATATTCTAAGGCAGGTTATGCATATGCTATATGCCAATTCCTTACACAACCCATGTGATTTAACACATCCTTAAGCATATATACGATCGATCCTTTTGATCATCTGAAGCCCACTTGAACTTGAAAACATCTCTTGACTATTTGCCGAATTTGAGAGGTGCCAAACTTTCAGTACAAAAACAGGCCCCATCTGTTTCGTCTGTAAACTTGACAGCTTATGCTCCACATTACACAAAGCTTCAAGACATCAAGGTAGAAGAAGAACATGTGAGAAAAATGTATTGATGATGCTATAACTTTTGTCAGTAAGAAAAATTTAAAAAGGTTTATCCTTCATGGGATTTTGTGGAGAGTAGGTGCATGGGACCACAAAGTAGTTAATGGGGGAAGTGACAGTAAAATGGCAGTATAGAGAAGAGGCAGATGGAAGGAAGGGAACAAACAACAAAGAGAGAGACCAAATAGTAATATGTACGTGCTTCAATTGCAACCATTTAATTCGTATCCTCTTTCTCACAACAGAGATGAGGGACTGTCTCTCTGCCGGGGTGAAAGAAGAGGTTCTTTGCCTGGAGACATTAGAGAAGTAAAAGCCAACGTTATCCATCATCAGCACAGAAACAGAATAGAGCATGCAATTGCAGTTTCCAAGTTCTGTATCCTTTTCTCTTTTAATTTTTTAACCTTTGGCTACAGCGACCCCCAGTAGCTTCTTCAGAAGAATCACTTTTTTTTTTGTTTCTTTTTCTCCTAGTTTTCAATGTACATAGTGGAAGATATTACTTCCCTGAAATCCATACCCACCCGTCCAATGTCAGATTCCATGTGTCTCCACTCTCCAGCATAATAAGCTGCTGTGGATGAGAGCAACGTGTCATGACAAAATACCAGTGGACAGGAACAAGTTGTGTCAAGATAAACAAACCAATGAAACCCGTAGAAAAATAAGGGGAGAAAAAAAAACAGACATTGCATAAGTGTTTGATGGTATGAAACTGAAGAACCAAGCCCAATTGATCAGAAAATCATGTCATACACACCACGTTGTTAGTGGAGGTCGACTAGAATTTTTCATGGCAGAATAATAAACAAAAAGGTAGAACACGAATGGTCAAATGTAATTCTCAACGAAGGAAAGGAAATGAAACAATGACGAGACCTTTCGACGTTTATGAAAATAGAAAGGATTCTACGAGTCTAGAAAATCTAATAAATTCCCGGATTCCATGCTTCTCACCTTCCACTCTTCTTTCCTGAAAAGGGTTGATGCTTAATTTCAGAATAAGTCACATACAGGCGAATGGAGGTGTCAAGTTCTTAAATTTTGGTTTTTATTCTTTTTAGCTGGATTCTATTTGGCTTCGTATATGAATTGATATTTTTGCTTAGCTGCAATCTTTCCATGGTCTATCCCATTTCTCTTCCTAAAACTCGCACTACCTTGTACCCAAACACGCATAAACAGTTGCATGCATACAGGCAAGCATTTCCAGTGTCTCAAGCATGGGGGACCAAAACTATAATTGATGTGCTGCTCAACCATGATATTATGTTAGTTTTTCAATAGGCTATCTTTTGACTGTCCTGCCATCTCTTCATTTATGATTTGACAAATAAGAAGCATAAATAATGTGCAACTAAACGATGTCTTTAAATGATTCTCAGGCCTTAACAGAAGGCAGTGCATGGGTGCATTGAAAGCAAAACAGGCTATCTTAGATACTGATAAGTGCAATGAACGCAAGAATTTATTCCTAGGTTCAGAGGCACGCAAGGTCACTGAAATAAATAACAAGGGATGCTTTCCACAGAAATCAATCATTCTATTCCGAAAAGCGCAGCATCAAAAAGGCATGTCTCCATCAAGGTTACAATCGAACAACTAACGCACTAACTGTTGGCCACCAAGCACTATTCAACATATTCATACAGCAAAATTCAGGCACACAATGCAAGAAACTCAAATACATCATGCTTGGACGGTTGGACCACCAGGAGGGTAATAAAACAGGATTGGAAGATTTTATTTTCCCATGAGAAGTTTGTCTCGATCAATAGAAACTTATCTTGGTTGGTACAGTAGTCTTCGGAAGTAATCTTCTGCTTCATTTTCCTTTCCATGGAAGCAGGTGCACTCTTCCACATATACGAAGAGAATTTCGATAGCCTCTCATATTTCCCATCTTCCACATACAGCTATGGTATTTGCAATACTACCATGGTGCATTTCGCAGCTTTCTGTACATATAATAAGCTGAAACTGTTTCTAAGACATGCAGAGTGCACAACAAATTGAATCCTTAAGCGTCAAATTTTAGGAATTTCCTCACTGTCTTAAAGAAGGTCCGATGAGCATGGCCTTTCTAAATCTTAACAAATTCCCAAAACTTCAAAATTTTCCATGAAATCCTCTATTTTCTCAAAATTCTGTCTCCACTTTGGTAAACAAAAACATTGCTGCTCGGATCCTACTCCAGGACACTGGCAACCATGATGCAATAAAATTAAAACCATGGAGTTCTAATAACTTGAAGGGCAAAGAAGTAAGTAAAGCCAAAAGCCAAAAGCCAAAAGCCAAAAGATATTGGGTAAGGAAGACAATAAGTAAAAAACCTCAATTACTCGGAGTTGAATACAGCTCCTTACATAAATTAGCACTATGATGCATTCTGGTCTTAACTGTAATCTGGAAAAAGTACAAGAAAATACCTCATCTGATGGCTCTGGGCTTTTGAGCAAGACTGAGGAATACCCAAGATGGCTATAGTTCCAGCACTAAAGGCTGCAACGGCTCCAACAGCAAAAGCCGGTGAGTTTCCACCACCAAACAGTTGATCTCATGGTCCACTTCCTACTGACACAATGACCTGTGTTTAATATTGTCTTAATCATAAAAGTTGTTAGGTGGAGAAACTGTTATTGTAAACAGCAACAAAGTGCTCGACGGAAAATTCAAATAAGATGATGCTAATGATCGCAAGACTAAATCCCTTGAAATCAGGCTGTTAAAGAAATTATTTCCATGTAAAACTAAATCCAATTGTACAACTAATTTAATAATCTTAGATAGCATTGAATTGAATATCTCAAGGAACATGAAATCTAGAATTTACCTGATCAGGGTGTTATCAGCTTCTTTTTGTATTTTGTGAACAAACATAATGATATTATAATGTAATGCATGTAACTCTAAAATGTATCATACGCAGCAAATTGCAAAAGGGGACATGGAATTTCTATAGCCTTTCTTGAAATTCTTCCAATAAGCAGTTTGGCATCCAGTGATCATCTCATTTTACAAATGACAACCCTCCTAGCCCTTCATCTTATCAGAAAAAACGAGTATATACTTTTATTTCTACTAAAAACTTCTTTTCTTTTTCAAGGAAAAGGACAAAAACATGCACCTATGATCAGCCCATCCCAAACCCCATACGCATGCATGTGTGTAACATGAGAGGTACCTGTGGGATTACAATTGCCAAATTGAGAACACCCATTGACAACCCTGCTAAAAACAATCATGAAAACAAGCAGTTAAAGAGCCTTTCCCAACAACAGTAAAAGTTGAGCAACAAAATAAAGAAATTCCACCTTGGCCAAGCCCAAGAGGTTCAATACGTGAGGAAATTAAGGCATATGGAACACTATAAGTGATCTGCAAGGAAAATATCCCAATGACAACGATATCAGTTTCCTCCTTGATTAACAGAAGAATGTTACACCTAAAATGTAGGCAGTACCAATACAAATTGTAATCTAAGTTTATTCATTGAATGTAACTATTCTAAAGTTTTTCTATTGTTTAACTTGCATTGACTAAGGTTAAATTTTTAGCAATTATTTTGATAGAGCTCTAGCTTTAGAACACTAGAGATTTCAGTATTATTGCAATTAACAGTAATGTCTATAGCTCATTACAGTGTTATAGCAGTATTTCTCTCCTAAGACCAGAGCAGAATCGCTCCTCAGCAGGTTTGTGTATTCTGCTGTCCCAATTCTCCCTTATTATATTTCTGCTTATCCCTCTTCTCTCTCCCTTACCAAATATATTCCCCTTCCCCAGTACATTCCGTTAGCTAACTACTTGGCCACCTCAGCTAATACTAACTGCCCTTCTGCCCATTGTTCTTCCTTCTAGAATACAACTTCCACACTACTGGTTTATTCCCTCTCCTATTGTGCTCAATGTCTAAGTCATCCTCTCCCCTATAGGTTCTATCATTGCCTCCTCCTGAAAGAGCAGCCTTATCCTCAAGGCTGAAGTGAGGAAATTGGCTGCGTATAACGGCTTCATCCTCCCATGTTGCTTGCTCTGTGGACTGTCCTTTCCACTTGACCAACCACTGCTGTATGGAATCTCCACCAGCCGTAACTGTTCTGCTGGCCAGCACCCATTCCGGTTCCACCAATTCATCCAACTCCACTTCCATACCATCTGGTAATGCAGCTTCTACAGAATAATTACCTACTGCCTTCTTTAGTTGTGAAACATGAAATACCGGATGAGCTCTTGATGTAGGAGGGAGTTTGAGTTTGTAAGCCACTGCTCCTAATCTGTCCAAAATCTGAAAAGGACCAAAATACCTTGCTGCTAACTTTTGGTTGATGCATCTGGCCACGGTGAGCTGTCTATGAGGGCGTAGTTTCAGGAAAACCCACTCCCCGACTTGAAATGATTGAGGAGTACGTTTTTTATCCGCATACTTCTTCATTTGTTCCTGAGCTCTATGCAGATGGTGTTTCATCTGATTTAACGCTTTATCCCTATCTAATAGATCTCTAGCCACTGCCTCCACTCTTGTCTCCCCTTGCAAATACCTCACAAGTGTAGGAGGCTTCCTCCCATACACTACTTCAAATGGTGTCGACCCCGTGGAGATGTGGAAAGTGGTGTTATACCACAATTCAGCCCATGAGATCCAATAGGACCAATGCTTAAGTTGTTCAGAAGTAAAACATCGCAAGTAAGTTTCTAAGCACCGATTGAGAACCTCCGTTTGTCCATCCGTTTCCGGATGATATGATGAACTCATCTTAAGCACTGTGCCTTGTAGGCGAAATAATTCCCTCCAAAAATGACTTACGAATAAGGGATCATGATCACTTACAATTGACAAGGGGACTCCATGTAAGCGCACTATTTCTTTAGCAAACACTTCAGCCACGCTCCTAGCCGTATACGGATGCTTTAAGAGGATGAAATGGCCATATTTCGAAAGCCGATCCACCACCACTAACACTGCCTCAAATCCTTTAGACCTCGGAAGTCCCGTTATGAAATCCATCGAAATATCCTCCCAAATCTGGTGAGGAATAGGGAGGGGTTGTAACAATCCGCCAGGTGAAGTGGCAACATATTTTTGTCGTTGGCATATGTCACAAGCCTTGACAAAGTCTTGGATAGTCTTCTTCATGCCAATCCAATAGAGATTACTAGCAATCCTTCGATAAGTATGCAAGAATCCGGAATGGCCCCCAATGGGTGATGAATGATATTCTTTCAGAAGGGTGGGAATCAATGAGGATGTGGCTGAAATAACCAGCCTTCCTTTGTGTAAAAGGACCCCTTGCTGCCAAGAAAATCCAGATTTGGGGTTCGGCTTCTGTTGCAATTCCTGGATGATTTTACATAAAATCGGGTCATATTGTACCTCCTGTTAAAGTTGCTTACCTTCTGCTCACATGGGATAGAATACCAGAGTCTGACATTCTCCTTCTTCACAAACCCTTGACAATGCATCATCCGCCTTATTTTCTGGTCCCAGTTTATACATGACTTCAAAGTGATACCCTAAAAGCTTTGACATCCAACACTGCTGGTCCGTCGTGGTAATTCTTTGTTGCATCAAATGGCTAGACTTTTCTCATCAGAATAAACCACAAAAGGACGCCCAAGCAAGTAATGGCGCCAATGGTTCACTGCCAACACCAATGCCATCAATTCTTTCTCATAGGCTGACTTGGAAAGATTCCCCGCAGAAAAGGCTTTGCTGAAATAAGCTATGGGTCGACGGTTCTGCATCAAAACTGCACCCACTCCATTGCCTGAAGCATCGCACTCAATCTCAAAAGGTTGAGAGAAATTAGGAAGAGCTAAAACCGGGGATGTGGTCAAGGCTTTTTTGAGAGCCTCAAAAGCGGCAGAATTCCAATGGAAACCTTCCTTCTTAGGCAACTCGGTCAGTGGCTTGGCTATCTTCCCATAATTCCTGATGAACTTGCGATAATAGCTCGTTAAACCCAAAAATCCTCATACCCCTTTAACATTCTTGGGAATAGGCCAAGTCAACACACTACTGATCTTTGCCGAATCCACAGCTACTCCATCCCCTGAAATAATATGCCCCAAATACTCCACTGTCTGTCTCCCGAAACAAGTGAGAAAGATGTGAACTCCAATCTGCACTATAGACTAGAATATCATCGAAGAAAACCAATACAAATTTTCGAAGAAAAGACCGGAAAATATCATTCATTGTAGCCTGAAAAGTTGTCGGCGCATTGGTTAAACCAAATGGCATTACCATGAATTCATAATGCCTGTTGTGTGTCCGAAAAGCTGTCTTGTGTATGTCTTCTTCCACCACCCTAATTTGATGATAACCCAACTTGAGGTCTATTTTAGAGAACACATGAGCATTGTGGAGTTCATCCAATAGCTCATCCACAACGGGAATACGGTACTTATCTGGAATTGTAACCCTATTTAGTGCTCGGTAATCGACGGACATTCTCCAAGTCGCATCCTTCTTCCGTACTAAAATAACCGGACTAGAATAAGCACTTGAGCTTTGCCGAATGATTCCCATTTGCATCATCTGTTGAACTTGCCTCTCAATCTCATCCTTATGATGGTGGGAGTATCGGTAAGGTCTCACGCTTATGGGCCTTGTCTTGGCTGCAAGACAATGGCATGGGCATGTCTCCTCACTGGAGGTAGTCCCTTAAGCTCTTGAAAAACGTCTGCAAATTGGCCTAGCACCCTTTTCAACTTCCCTTGTTCTGATGTTTTTAGTGGTGGTGATCGAATTTGTGATGCTGCCGCAGCCTTTGTTTCATGAGACTCACTCGAGAAATTTTCTAAAAGGCTGTGTAAGGAAACTGGTTCTTCCAATTGCTGTCTCCCTCTCAGATGGGCTGATTGGAAATTAGCATTACCATATAGTACCACAGCTTTCCCTTCATATTGAAACTGCATCGTTCTTTCCTTCCAGTCGACAATAACCTTCCCCAAAGTTTGCCACCAAGTTATTCCCAAAATGATGTCCATGCCTCCCAATTCCAAGACATAGGCGTCAATCTTCAGTCCCAACTCCCCCATCCGAATTGGAATGCCCAAACATTTCTGATATGTGAAAATCTTATGGCCGTCACCCAGACGAATTCCCAATCTCCTTGTCTGTGTCACCGTTAGTCCCAAACCAGTAACGAGTTCGGGTGAGACAAAGTTGTGGCTTGCACCACTGTCGACCAGTACTACAATAGGAACCCCACGAATTTCTCCCTCAATCCGCATGGTTTTGCTCTCCGGCAACGTTACCTGATGAATCCCGAACACACCCATAGCTCTACACTCCAACGCATCTTCTTCCTCCTCTGAAACCTCCTCCTCGATGGCTATTATCTCCCCATTGTCATTTAGGGTTTCATTTTCGTCCAATATCAACAGCCTAAGTTGACGTTCAGAACGCTGATGGAGGGGGTGAAATTTCTCCCCACATCGGAAACACAATCCTTTGGCCTTACGATCCATCAGCTCGTGGTAAGAAATATGTCGCACGCCCCGATTTTTCCCCATGGTGGTCCGTCGATCTCCTTCTCCTGGTTTGGTCGGCATCTTGTGGTGAGAACCGGCGCCTAGGGTCGACGACCTGGGCTGAAATCGATGACCCGACACGTTTCAGTTAGGACCCGACCCGCCCTTTGCGCGACCCGCTCCATAGCCCACCGTATTTGAGGAACCCAACTCGTTAAAAGAAGGTTGGCCCCGACTCTGATTTCTGAACCCCATCTCTCCTCTGTGATGCCAAGTGTGAGGTCGTCGGTGGAGATGTTCGAAACCCATTTGGTCCCCGTACATCTCCTCCTCTACCGCCCTTGCCACCTTCATCATCTGAACCCGGTTTGTCGGATTGAAGGTTCGCACCCTGCGTCGTATCTCCATATGCAACCCACTCATGAAGTAGCCCATTAGTTGTGCTTCCAGTAAACGTCCCACCTGAGAAGACACAAATTCGAAGGCCTCAATGTATTCATCGACAGTACCCCTTTGATGCAAATCCGAGAGTTCTTCAAATGGGTTCTCAAATTTTCTGCCTCCATATCTGTCGATCAGCGCCTGTTTCAACTTTCCCCATGTTAGCTCTACTTCACTCTCTCGGAGGAGATTGAACCAATGAATGGTCGATCCCTCCATGCTTAATAGGGCCAGTTTAATCTTCACCTCTTTCGACGTACCATGAACCTTGAAGTAAATTTCAGCTCGGGTAATCCAACCTACTGGATCAGACCCATCAAACATAGGTAAGTCCACCTTTCTCACCGACATCCTATACTCATCCATATTGCCCAAAGAATGTTCCGATTAAACATTCTGTTGAGTGCGCGGAGTTTCTCTGTCTCCCGCCATATTCGGTCTCCTCTGATAAGTTTCACTGCCTTGTCCCTCTTCAGGACGCTTGCCCACCAGTTTATTCATCTCTAATAGTAATGCCCGTTGCATCTCCCCCATGGCCATACGCATTGATGACTGCATCTCCTCTACCCCTGCTTCAAGACTGGCCATACGAGATTCCAAAAGCTCAACTCTGTTTGACATCTTCGGTGGCATGAAGATGGGTATCGGACTTGAGAGAAAACCCAACAAGACGTAGGCTAGTCGTCCTTCCGATGAGTATCCGGCAGGTCAAACCAATGATAGAGCTCTAACTTTAGAACACTAGAGATTTCAGTATTATTGCAATTAACAGTAATGTATATAGCTCATTACAGTGTTATAGCAGTATTTCTCTCCAAAGACCAGAGCAGAATCGCTCCTCAGCAGGTTTATGTATTCTGCTGTCCCAATTCTCCCTTATTATATTTCTGCTTATCCCTCCTCTCTCTCCCTTACCAAATATATTCCCCTTCCCCAGTACATTCCGTTAGCTAACTACTTGGCCACCTCAGCTAATACTAATTGCCCTCCTAAACTGCCCTTCTGCCCATTGTTCTTCCTTCTAGAATACACTTTCCACACTACTGGTTTATTCCCTCTCCTATTGTGCTCAATGTCTAAGTCATCCTCTCCCCTATAAGTTCTATCATATTTATTGAAAATGTGTAATTTTATATCTTGCTTCATGCACATATAAAAGGGTTATTATATTCATTCAATTTCATATTAGATACTTATTATGCATTTACAAATATATAGATATAAACAAAGACAAGATAACTGATCAGATAAATAAAAAGTAGCTACACAATAATATGTAAGTTGGAGTTGGACTTTTAATTCTATAACTGTAAATGGAGCTTTTCACAAACATTAGACCATCAAAATTATATCCTAATCAAAGATTATAATGCTATATTATAATGAAATATAGACCTCTTGGAAAATCAAATTTATACATAGTGTCAAACTTCCAACATCTTGTAAAAAGAAAGAAAAGGAGAAGTACTAATATAATACAGTAAAAATTCTTGTTATCTTCATATCTCCTCTCTCTTTTATAGGCAACCAAGCATAATTAAGAAAATTCAGAGTCTATAATCCCCTTGAGCTATTAATTCTTATGGACTATCATTTTCATACCAAATTCTAATGGAAACTCCAATATAGAAATCTGGATCTAGGGTTTTGTAACCTATTAGACTTGATATGTACTACCACCACGTCAACTTTATAAGGAGAAGAAATGACCATATAAATATAATTATAAAACTTCAGTTATCATCTCAATTATGAACATTTTAAGGAGTTATTACAATTAGCACTAACTAGGAGAAGGGAATAAAATTTTAATATTTGAAACTAACTTGTACATTTAGGTTTTGTTTGATAACCAGTAATAAAAAAGTGGGAATGAAAATGCAACTTTTATTCCTTAACTTTTACTTCTTTAATTACTATTAATAGATGAAATAAAGAATTAAGAAAACATAGAATGAATTCTAAACAATCATAAACTTTTATTCCGTGTAGGTATAAGCTAGAATGAAATATCAGGAATATGAGATAAACAGTGAGCGAGATTATTAGAATATTTATCAAAATATTTTAGTATATTGTGAGGATATTAATTCTATTCAATTATTATTACACTCTTTTATATTTAATTTTTTAATAATTATCTTATTTAATTTTATTAATACTATATTAAGTACAACAAGTTTTTACAGTTCTTTAATTTTATTCTTATCATAAAAATTATTAATTATTATTTAAAAATAATAATTTTATAAATCATTGAAAAATAATTTTGATTAATTACTTATAAAATACAAAACATTTTGATTAATTATTTACAAAATAAATCATATAATAACTAAATATAAGTAAAAAAAATTCATTATAATTCCTAATATTTAATATTAAATACTAGTATAACTATGAACTTATTAATCACATTCTTAGTGATTACATACCAAACACATATACCCAATAATTTCATTCATAATCTAATCCTCGCTTTATATTCTCATTCCTGTGTTTTTATTCCAATTCCTTCATTACTGTTTACAAAATGGGGCCTTAGTTGTTCATGCAATATTAGTAATTAAAGATTTGGAATACATCTAAGAAGACTTAATCATTTATGGCATTTGTTTAAAATGAACCTTAGGTGGCATACATGTAGAGAAATATTCTGATGGTTTCTATTTTCACACACCCCAATGCACTTAGGGGGTCAAATACTGATGTTCCGCTGAGGAAAAATCTATATGTACATTTTCACATATTCAAGCGTAGCAGTTTAAATTTGTATTCTGCCACTATAAGATAAAGCAGCTCAGTACTACTGAAGACAAGGAAATCAAGAAACAGAGTAACCCCTGACAGCAAAGGCTACGGAGAAGCCAATAGCTAGGAATACAACTATCTTAAAGTATCATCTTGTTAGTGAATATATAAAACCAATTAAATTACCTTATACAACAACTTAAGCTATTGTGGTGAAACGATCACTTAACATGGTATCAGAGCCTTTGTGATCAAGTAGTCATAAGTTCAAATCCTACCACCCACTTATTATTCAGCACAAGGTAGAGTGAGTATGTGCAAGTTTCAAGCCCAAAGGGCTTTCACTTGAGGGGGTGTGTTAGTGAATATATAAACCCAATTAAGTTGGCTTTACACAACAGCTTAAGCTATTATGGTGAAACGGTCACTTAACACATCTTACAGTATGAGTGTTCAAGCCGCAATACTTCTGGAAAAAGAAAGAACATTTTAGTAGAAGGATCTAGATACTTACAGCCAGTGGAAAGCCAAGAATTGCAAAGATAATCAATGTTGTAGCCACGATGCTACTCCGTGGCAGTTGATGCCCTATGTAGCCCATAAGTTTTGTTGCATACGAGAGCATGAGCATAGAAAGGAAGCAAAGAGCTATAAGTATATTTGAAACCCCCCACATAAAACCAGCTCCCCACTTTCGACACAGCTTCTCCATGAACAGAGATGTTAATCCAAGGATGAACGAGTTCAAGACCAAACCAAATGCACCCATTCTGACACCAGCATCATAATTATTTCCTTCATTAGGCTTACCACCATAAACTTCTCGACCCATCCAGTCTGTATCAAAGAGAAGAAATGGAAACCAACCAATCCAATACAAAGCAGTGACAAGTAATATTATCCAAACAGACCATGAGAAGTATTGGAAGGTTCCAAACAGTTCCCATAAGAAAGCCTCTTGTTCATGGCATGACTCTACTGGAGCTTCTTCCACAGAGGGCTGAAATTTGGCTGACAAACCTAAAGGCGTCTCATGAGCAGCTGTGATGCTTAGATATGTAGTAATCATCATAAAAATAATATCAAGATAGAATGCAGATTTGAGAATGGCACAGTCAGTGGTAACTGTAAAAGGAAAAATCCGGAACCAGCCACTGTATGATCCAGTAGAATAACCAAGTACATTACCAACTGCCATGAATAGTGAGAAATAAGCATTTGCTACTCTAGTCCTTCTGTGATCCTTTCCTAACATAGCAGAGGAATCAAAATAAGAAAAATGCCAAGTTTTAGCTGAAAGTTTCATTCTTTTATACAAGTATTTGCAATCACAAATAAGAATTGGAACTTCAACAGAAAAACCAACCGGATCCAGATAAAGAAACGAGATATCCTGAAAAAATAAAAAGGAAACGTAACTAGACAAATGCTTTTTATAATTAAACTCGGTGAAACAAACAATACTTGACTGAATGCATTTAAAACATTTCTCTCCATCCAAATAAGTACCTACTGTTTACTGGAACAAGAAATTCTAACTTCCTCCGTTACTCTTCATCATGTCATTACTTGTTTTGTAAACAAGTAAATCTGGTTTGGGACAGGGAGTTAGTACACCACCACCAGTTACAGTGCTACATCAACCTGTCATACTAGGATAGCAGCTCCTTCACGAGGTTTCATTCTTATCTCTACTTATCAGAAAACATATGATCTTCGAATCACTAAATTGCTTAGTTGAATCGTGGGATTTCAATTAAAGCGTGAAACAGAAATGCCTGACGGAGACGATAATTTGATCACGAAGTCACAGCAACTATTTCCCTCCCAAGAGGATGATAACAACTAAAATTACTGTAAGCCACTAGCCAAGTTACTTTGTAGGTCCGTAGCTTGAGAAATAAGAATATTATATGAAACTTCAAAAAAGAAAGGTAAGGTTATACCAATCAAATAAGAAATGCGAGGGTTTATTCATAAAAGGAATAATTATCACAATAATAACAGCATTTATCGTATTCTACTACTATGAATGGTTAAAAACAAATAATTTAAGTTAACGAGATCATTATCTCAGTCTCGATTCGGTAAGATTTTATTCCAACGAACTAAAAGAATCGAATATGCAAGATTAAACGCATATGATTTCGAATTATAAGGTGAAAAAAGAAAATAAGTAAGGTCGATGTTCACCGGTGAGATCAGCGAGAAGTGCTCTACAAGGACCTTGAGTCATGTTATTGGCAACATCCAAAATCCAGAACCCGACTACAAATAATGCAATAGCTCTCGGCTTAGAGCTCCCACTGTCACCCAAAAGCCAGCCGATATCGGCGGAGTGGCCGATGATCAAGACAGAGAGAGTTATCAGCGAAGCGCCAATAGCAATGAACGGCCGCCGGCGTCCAAATCGGCTCTTGCAACGGTCACTCATGTGGCCGACCAGCGGCTGAACTATTAAGCCGGACAACGGGCCACAGAGCCATATTATGCTGGTCCACGCGTGAGGGATGCCGAGTTCTTGCACGTAAGGTGTTAAAAGAGAGAGCTGCAGCGCCCAACCGAACTGGATTCCACCGGCAATTGAGGTTACGCGGAAAAGTTGTCTTAAAGGCGTCCGGCGAGGTGATGGTGGTGGTCGTGCAGCCGGTGCTCGAGTCGGAATTCGAGCCCTGGTTCGATGTAACTCTGCTTCGGCGACTGGCATCCGTTAAATTTTGATATAATAAAAAGAGCAACAGCAACTAAAAAAAAAAAAAGAGCAACAGCAACTTGTGTTGCTTCCAGCGACGCCGTTTTCGGGATGTTTCAGAATTTTGTACTAGGCGAAGACCAGGAGGCCTGGAAGTTGACGGATGGACTGAGTGCATAAGCAGGCACTGCGAGTGAAGAAATTTACGGATACCCCCCAAGATTGATAAAAACCAAGGAAACAATGGCATGAAGTTGCAATTTACGATAAAACCGAGGGCGATGCTGTAGTGGAGCACATTTGTTGACTCCCAAATGACGTTGAAATATCGTCTACAGGTGAAGAGAAGACAGGAATGCCCTCGGAAACCATATACGACATGGTCGTTTTGGCTGAACATAAATCATTAAACTGCGCATGTTTCGCTGTCGAAGGAGAATAAACAATGCTTTTAGGCAATGGACCCAAATTCTACCTTCTGGACCTCTGGAAGAGTGGGTGGAGCGTTTGTCCTTTAATCAATAACTACTTCTAAGTCCCATGCTTATCAAGAGTTGTTACAAAGTAAATAATAAATTTTAATAATAAAGTTGAAAAGAAAACATAAGTATAAATTTAACATATTGTACGGGTGTCAAAAAAAAATAGTTACATAAATATATAAATATATATAACTAAGTTCCAGTTAATTTATTAATTATAACATAATTAATAAACTAATCATATATAAATTAAAATTAATTAAAAAATGACAAAATATATGAACTAATTAGTTAATAATACTAAATATTAATTAATCTATTAATTATATTCGTTTTTAAAAATTATTATTAAATAAATAAATAAATTTATTATATTATAATTATCATCAATAAAATAAAAAATTAGGTAATTAGTTAATTAATTAATTATATTTTAAATAACAATTAAATATATAAATATATATAATAAAGTTCAAATCAATTT
>JANKOE010000002.1:6493684-6511222 GCA_026284465.1 Erythroxylum citrifolium | reverse complement strand
TTTATTATCTCAAAAGAATTGAATCTCCAAATTGCATTATACCAAATAAAATATGGAACAAAATTTGGCATATTTTTTTTATAAAAATATTATTAATATTATATATAATTAAATATAATTATTACGTAATTGTGACGTTCGAACCGGTTAAACCGGTAACCAGTTAAGCCTCCGGTTCGACGTCCGGTCCGGGTTTTAAAACCTTGTATGTAGCTGTTTAAAACTTGCAGTTAAAGTTTTGCCTCTCGCAAGGAACCTATCCAGCTTGAGCAAGAATTAGACTAAATGTGGATGACTTAAAAGTGCCTTCTTATAACTGAGATCTCCCTAAAACACCTCGTGGATAACTAAGAATAGAAACATGATAATTAGAACAGACCTAGTAAGTTAGTACCTAAGCTTTGTTCATCTCTTACTCCTTTTTTCATATAAGACAGTTCAAACGAAGGATCAAAAGTGATTACAGTCCAGTTTACATGAACCAAACTGATCTCATTTAAGGCACATTTGAGATTTAAGTCCCCTTTCTTGAAACTAAAACCCTAAACCGATTTTTTTTATGAAAAAAATCCCTAAAAATCGAATTTGATAAAACCTACAAATCGTAAAACTCATCGTCTAACATTCTCCGAAGTCTCTTCACTGACGATACTTGGAGGCCTTCGGTATACTTATTTGCTGATCTTCATTTCCAATTTTTGTCTTTTCTGCCTATTATCCCTTCCGCCTTCTTTATTTGGTCACTTACCTGAAAGATTACATCTACAAATTGTTGTAATTTGATTTGCTGAACATGGGTGCTTTGTTTGCGTTTCTTTTCTTTTTCATACAAACCTATGTGCTTAATTGCTATTAACCCCGAACCTCAAACTTTCCCATAGGTCGCATGTAAAGGTACTGCTAACTTACGAGGATGATAGAAATTAGAGAATCAAGGAAAACCAAAAGTTAAAAATTTTGTCTTTCTTACTGTGTTTCTCTTAGATATTCTATTATGCGTTTCAATGCTTTTGTGGATTTGTTATTTCGTTTCGAACTGAACAAAACTAGGCGTATATGATTCAAGATTCGATGTTTTTTGGTTGCAGAACTGGGTTTGTAACCATTGTGTTTTCTGTAGAGACAGAGAAATCGTAGAACAGACAAACTTGTTTATGTAAAAAAAAAAAACTTAAAAATTTACAAAAACGTGATTTGTCTGTGTGTTTGCTTTCATGCTTCTTTTTTGATATCTGAACGTGGATTGATTAAATGCATCTGGGTTCTGCTTCTTCTTCTGGTGTTTGAACTCAGAGTAGCTCTCTTCTTCTGCTTCTTTTCATCTTCTTCTTTTCATTTGCAGTCATACTCGAGCAGGTTGCTTGCTTTGAAATATAGACTTGATCACTTAGCCAACACATAAAAGCAGATGTATCCTTAACCAAGACTACGTTTTTAACTTGAGTTGTTGGTTGGAGGATCACTGGATCAGATTCTTGCTTACATATTTTTGTATTGCGCACTTTAAGAATCGAGTGTTGAGTTTGAACCTTATAGTTGGATTGATTTTAGTCTTACTAATTGGATTTGTTTAATGCGTTGGCCTTGCTTTGGTTAACAAATTGATTCATGTTAATCATTATGTTTATTTCCAAACAAATTGATTTGTCTCATGTTGACAAATACTATAAATTGATTTTGAATTGTTAATAGGCTGACTTTATATAATTCATTGTGTTATATTATGTGATACATTATTGTGGGCAAACCTATCTATTGAATTTGAAGATGTACTTTTTATATTTTGTATTCTAGTTTCTTGGAAATTCTTTCCACGTGAAACACACTTGTCTAAACCAAAACATCCTTTCTTTTCAGCTAAACTTATTTAACATCTTTCCATGGACATAAGCTGTGAGCTGTCATCTTGAGTTTCATTTTCTTCAGCAATAGTTTGTAACTGTGTTCCGATGTTCTTGACAACTGTCTGGTTTGTTTTATCAAGTGAACAGAAGTCATATTGTAGCAAAAACATGAAATGATTATGTACTCTGGAAAGAAAAATAAGACTAAAAATGATCTTTGGTAGCTTAATAGCAACTATTGAATGCTAAAATTGGCACTAGGAATGGTAAGTACATAATAGGGGGAAGTATTTTGTAATAAGAGACTAAATTTTAATGATTTAAAATTAGGAGATTATTTTATAATTTTAAAAATTACTCAAAATGGTAGATAGTATTAATCGATACCGGTGCTGTATTGTATCATTGCCAAAACTGGTACAGTATTCACAACTTAGCTACCAACACTCTTCCTTTTCACTGTTTTTGCCTCGAATAGGGTTTGACCTCTTTCTTTCCATCTCTTGTTCTTTTCCTTTAGTGTTTAGGTACTATGGCATAAACTGGAAAGTTAGGATGGTAATCTATTGGAAGTACGAGACAGAGATTTTGAAAATGATCAGGATTCATCTGCTAAAATAAATAAAACAAAAAAAAATCATAAGATTGAATGCTAAAAGTATTATGATACTGATTGTGATGTTAATAAGTTTATATATTAATTGCATATTTATATGTTACAGAAATGGGAAGTCTATCTCAATTTGTGTTTCGGTCAATGAGGAATGGCTCATTCTGTCAGTTTCAGGCACCCTATCTTGTGAAATCTCTTTCTACCAATGTCTCTTTAGGTACTTACTGTACCCATCTTATGTCTAATTATCCTATTTTTCTTTACTATGTGATTATCAATAGAAATAAAGCTTTACTGGGAAATAAATATGGCAGCAAAATGTGTCCCTTGACTTATTTCCATGAGTGGTAGATCATAGTCATCAGGGCCTTGTGTATTCTTCAAAATTCCTAGCAATTGGCTTATTGAAAATTTGAACAGCTTTTAACTTAAAAATTTCAAGCAATTGATTTGTATAATGAAAATTTAACATATGTATTTTTTTTAAGCAATTCACATGTACTTGCTTCCTGAAATTGATTCTTGACATTTCATGATTTTTCTCAATTGCCTGCTTCCATATTATATATATCATAGTGGTTTGGTTTGGTTTGGTTTATCTTACTCGTAATTACTCAAATGTGGTGTGTAATTTAGAGTGCCTGCTGTTAGAATATTAATCTTATGCTGAACAGGTCGTTTTATTTCCATTTCACTTAAGTTTCTATGAGGTTTATTGTTGTGCTTTTTTTATATATAATTTAAACAGATAATTCGAATGATGACGAGAAGAGTTCTAACTCCTTCGAGTATGCGGAGCGGCGCATATTTGGTGATTATCATAAAAGTGGTTCAGGTTCTGATCCCTTTTTCCGAAGCCTTCATAGACTTGAGAAGGATCGCAGAAAATATGATGCAGAGCAGAATGAAAGTGAGAGGTGGGATGCTATAGGTGATAGTTTTAATACATTGTCAGATGGAATGGATGGGAAGTTGAAGGAAGCGGCAACATACTTTGAGTTTGATCCTGAAGAAATTGATGAAGATGGTTATTCTTTCAGACCAGATATGGACTTTTTTGAGGGTTCAACATATGACATTAAGGTTTGTATTACTGCTCATATAACAATTTTGATTAATCCCTCAAAGATTTCAACATACTTGAGTATTATTTGTCTTTAGTGCGTATTATGCCAAAATTAATGTGCTTTATGCTTATATATCTTGCAACAATCATATTGTATTTTGTTTGAAATATTACTTCCGTAAAACCTAGAAAATACATGGTCGTAATTTCTTTTATTGGATTCGTTTTTATGGTTCCTCTTAACTTTCATTGTTAATTAGTTTATTTTCTCTTCTTTAAATATGTCAATGATTTAGTGAATTGTCACGGATCTAGTGCTTGTGTTATGTTCTTTGTTAATTTATGGAATTTCATGGCTTATGAAGTGCAGGCTTTTTTCACCTTAAACCTGTATGTTTATGATTCCATGTTACGCTATCTAATTTTCATTGTGTTTCTAAACAAATAATGATTGAATTTTCCATATTCGTAGCGCCTGGAAAACCGTGTAAATATGAGTTACATGGTCTTTTGCAGGATCTTGATCTTACGAAGCCACGAGTAACTAGACCTCCCAAACCATGGAAATTTGATGTAACCACTGATGAGGTTCTTAGAAAAGCTGATTTTCGGGTGAGTTAATTTAGTTTCTGATACTTTTTGTGACATGCTTGCACACAACTACTACAGATTCTGTAAGTTGGAAGAGTTGGTCTGATTACGTGGACTTCCTCTATATCCCTGGTTAATACAAATATAGACCAACGAATCCATGTATTAAATCGAAGAGCGGGCTACCAATAAGTAGTTGACCCATTGTTGCCATGTCTTTTGCCTGCTGCCTTTCTCCATTTGTTGGCACACTTGAATTGTTGATACTTGAACATATTGCTTATGCTCTTTTGATGATGATGTGAAGTGAACACTTTTGACCGTGAATTTCCAGGAGATCTGGTGACAATTATCTGTTGGCATTCTCTGAGAATGCGCTTCTGTTGTGTCCATTGTCGAACTTCGTGTAATATGGATTTTGGTTCCTCATTATTGGTATATGCATGTGGTCAGCAGAACTCCAATCACTTCAATAAATGATGCATAGTTTTATTCGAAATTTATTGCGATTCTGCTACAGTCATTGCGTGAAGAGCATATCTAAACTCACCCAAATTTGTTATGCAGAATGTTAGATTCCTTGCAAACTTCATAACAGAGGCTGGAATTATTATTAAGAGAAGCAAGGTGATAACTGTCACAAATTCAAATTACTTTCTAAAAGGTTACATTTATGACTCATTTGTAGTAATAACTTCCTTTGCTTCTTGGTGAAGACTGGTATTAGTGCCAAAGCACAGAGGAAGGTTGCCAGGGAGATTAAAACAGCTCGTGCATTTGGTCTAATGCCTTTCACGACTATGGGAACAAAGTCATTTGTATTCGGGAAGACCATGGAGGACCTTGATGAGGATTATCAATACGAGATTTATGATGGCCACACACTTGCAGACGGCCATCGAGGAGAATAAATTTAACCAACCATTGAGTTTATTGGGTCCGGAGAAGAATTCTTTCTCTTTGCAACTTTGATGTTTCTCTGTATATGTATTTGGCTATTTAGAAGCAAATCTAGGGAGATTAAGTCGTGGACTTTCTAGGTAAATGTGTTACTTATGTATATTTATCAATTAGACCGTGACCTTTTTGTAAACGATGCAGATCTGAAAAGGCACTTTCACCTTACGAAATAGGTGTATTTAACTTGAAATACAACAAATTGTTAACCACTGCCTTTTAGTTATAGAGAAAATTAATGTCTTTATATTATTAAAGATTTGCCAAAACCTAAACAACTTTCCCATAACCAAAAGAACATCAAGTGATAAGGACTACGAAAAGTTTTTTTTTTTTGTTGAGGAATTGTAATGAATTTGGCCATTAAATGTTTTGTTACAAACAAGCTACAAAGAGCAAGTGTATATTTGTTAGGCAATATGAGTTAACAAAAAAGAGAAATTAGCAATCATCCTAGGCAGGTTAGGGGTTAAAATGTTCCACACTCCAGTCCAATACTCTTGGTTTCAGAATTTGAGTTTGTGTAGGTTAATATATCTTCTGATTTGTACAAATAAGTTGTTCTAAAACTGCTCCTTAGATGAAAGAAAGAGCTACGCAAAAGCACCACATAAGAGGATCATCAGAAAGTGCAAACTGACCACACCAAGCCTTGAAAGAGCTCCAACAATTAGGTATATTCACCATACAACAACTGTATAGGATTGCCCTTGAGCTGGTATTAACAAACTCACATTGAATGAATAAATGTTTGTGACTTTTCTCAGCCATCTGATATGATGTGCACCAGTTAGGAATATAAAGAAAGCACTTCAATTTGTCAACTGTTGGCAGTTTTTCTTTTAAAGCTTGCCACAATATAAACGCAGCTCAAGGATGACAATGCTTGATTCAAACAACCCTGGTCCAGGGAATTATGGAAAGGTGCTTCTGTATGAAATTCTTACAAGATTTGTTGGTGAAAAATCCCATTGTTGGAGTGCTTCCAAATAGTTTTGTCCTCACCTCCAGTAGGTTAGTTTGATGAATTTCAGGTAATATAGAGATAGGGACAACATCTTGAGTAAAGATTTGTCTATCCCTTAGAGCCTCCTCATGATGTTCTGGTCAAGAACATTTCTAAGATAGTCCATCCCTTGCACGTTAATTAGAGGGCCATAAGACAACTAGTTGTCAAACCAGAAACTTGTGAGTTTACCATTCCCAATCACAGTGACAAATTTGTGCGTTAAGTCATCTCTTGTTTTAAGGATATGTCTCCAAGTTGATGTGGAATTAGCTATGATTTTAACATTCTAGATGCTTTCTGCCTTGATGAATATGCCATGTACCCATTTGCACCAAGGGGTTTGCTTATCAATCAATAAACGCCAAAGTCTTTTTTCCATCATAAGTGTATTATCATTTTCATCGAGATAATCCCAAGACCTCCTTTATTCTTAGGTAAACAAACCTCATTCCATTGCATACGAGCTCTCATGGAAGATTCCTCCTATCCATACCAAAGCAAGGTGTTGCAAATCCTCTCTACGGTTTTACTAATTTTCCTGGGTATAGCCATATGAGCAGACGATAATACATTGACAGAATTCAACACAAAGGATATGAGTTGGATCTTGCTGTAGATAGAGATTTAGAACTCCAGGATACAGTTTTACTCTTTATCCTTCCAACTAGCAAGGAGAAATTAGCAGAAGTAGGATTAGAACCAGAAATTGGGATACCAAGATAGACCATTGGCAATGATAGAAAATCGAAACCAGCGATGGATTGGATAGTGGATTCACACTCCAAAGCAGATTTAGACAAGAAGAAACCACTTTTAGTAGAATTCACTTTCAAACCAAAGAGATTGCTAAATATTTTCAAGGCCTTCATTAGTAGACAAAAGTATGATCTGCCTTAGAAAGCAAAATAAGATCATCTGCAAAGCTTAAGTTTGTAATCCTCATATTCTTACACTTGGAGTGATATTTAAAAGCTTCAGTTCGGTCTACCACAACTTTAAAACAAGATTAAAGAGATATGGTGAAAGGGGGACATCTTGTCGGATTCCCTTGGAGCTTTTAAAGTGTTTACTGGGCTGCCATTCACCAAGACTTTAAAAGTAGGAGCTGTGATACATTCTGAAACCCATTGTACAAATATTGGTGGAAAATCCAAGGCTTGGAGGGTATTCATACTGAAGATCCAATCCACACTATCAAAAGCTTTTTTCAGGTCTACCTTAAGAAAACAATTCCTTCTTCCTCTTCTAAAACCATAGGCTTTGACAAGTTCCTGCAGTAACATTATATTGTCCCCCATAATACGACCTGGGATGACTGCCCCCTTGAGATAAATCAATGTAGTTACCCAACACTCTTTTTAACCTAGAACTAGCGCTTTGGAGATGATTTTATAAACTGTACTGTAGCATGAAATTGGCCTAAAATCTGAGGAGGAGGTATGCTCGCCAGCTTTGAAAACAAGAGTAATGAAAGTGCTATTAAATTCTGTCAACATGTTTCCTTCGTTAAAGAACTTAAGGATTCCATCAATCACAGTGGGTTGTATTAAATGTCAGGCTTTGTTGAAAAATAGGGGATTAAAGCCATCAGGACTAGGCGCTTTGTGAGGTGGCCTTAGAAGGTGTTTGCAAAAGTTTTGAAAAGTAGTCAAACGCACCAAGGAGTAGAGAATGCTAAAAGTTCAACTCTTAGTTGTTACTATTATTAGTTGATCTACGTACTTCATGGGTTCAGATTCTTATACAAAATTTAGCTATTCTTTTTAAAGTTGAAGTGGTAAAGCAAATTGGTTAAGAAGTATGCAAAAAGAAAAATTCAATACCAGCTTACCACAAAAAGATTGTGTTCCCTTTATAACAAATTATAGAACCACAATTGTATGTACCATGATTGTAATTCATTAATAATACTAATTTGAAATATTTAAATTTTGATTTGATGATTGAGTCTTTTACTGGGCAATGTTTATTTTTTCATGTCAAATTTTAATATTTTATTTTTATTGTGCAATTGGGTCAAATTAATTACTAATTGTGAAGCCACAATTGTGTATATATCATGATTACCATTCCATAAGATTATTAATTTTGAACTCCTAAAATTTGATTTAATAGTTAGATATGTTAGTATGACATTCATTTTATGTCTTCAAATGTCATTAGAAATATACTATTGTTAAGTTAAACAAACATATCATGTTAACATAATGACTCTATGATATAAACTCTAAATTAAATATTTTTTTGTGAAAAATATGAAAGTAATATTATAAGAGATGCCACAAAATATATATAATTCAAATAAAATCAATGAAAAATTTAATCAAAAAAAACTCAATATAATGTTATAAATATCTACACCTATTAAATATGAACATAATATACAAAATAAAGATATACAAACAAAAAGTGTTAAAAATTCACAGGTGGAGTAATCTTACATCGAAAAGAGACATAAGGATGAAATGAGTCATATATAAAGATATGACTCATAACTCATTGCTTTAAAGTTTTAGGTTGAGATATGATATTCTGGTTATATATGAGCCTACTTGAATCTGGTCCAGTTTCTCCTTAGACCCCCTTAAAACCTTTTATTGGTATCAGAGCTAGGTTGGCGAAGTCCAATGAATAGAGATTCAGGGATTTGGGTAAGATAAATGGGTGTTTCATGGAGTGACTCAAATAGTGTCATATAAGGTATGAGTTGAGGGGGAGCTAGTCCGATATGAATAGATTCACTTGTGAGAAAGAGATGTTAGAAATTTTCAAGTGGAATGACCACATCGAAAAGAAATATAAGGATGAAGTGAATTATATACAAAGATAGGACTTATAACCCATTGCTTTAATATTTTGGGTAGTGATGTGATCTTCTAGTTGTATACGAACTCATTTGGATTCGGTCTAATTTTTCCCTAGGTCCCCCAAAGATTTACAAAGTTTAATATCTCACTCCACTATTATAATTTGTCTAACAAAATTTCAAGATTGAATCCAAAGTTGATATGTCAATCATTAAACTCTTAAACTAATCCCAAAAATAATAAAAGAGGATGAGAATACTATGCTACTTGCATTCTTTATGTTTTCCTCACTCTTGGTCTTTTGACTTCTCTCTCTTACAAAACTTACATATTTTCTTTTTGATATCATGACATAGGTTTTTCTGCATTGTATATAGTCACATACATGGCCGTGTAAGTGACTGTGTCTCTTCCAGTATTGCCTTAGTCATAAACGTACAAGGTTACAAAGAATTACACAGTCTAAACACAGTTACGTCTTCGCCATTCATGTCCTTCATATGGCTCCAGAGACTTACACAATTGATCTGCAAAATCATGTAAGTAAAGGACATAGGCATGTAGCACCCTACATAGTTGTGTCTCACTAAAAGAGCTTCATCTAACTGTCATTCATCTTGTCTTCACTTATTCTTCATTCCTATGAATCACAAAAGCATCAGCGATCATCCAAAGTCTCAAAATAAGGTTGAACACTCAACAATCTTTCCCTCTAGCCCAATTATGGGAAAGACATGTTATGCTTAAACAACTACTTGGGATACATCCTAATAAGCTTACTATAAAACTCATGTTTGTTTTCAGGAACCACTTTAGTCAACATATCAACACCATTTATATTTGTGTGAATCTTCTTCAACTTCAATTGTTACTCAATCATGAACCTCAACTAATGATATTTGACATCTATGTGCCTTATGCAAGAATAATACATAATATTTTTGCTCAAGTCAATAACACTTTGACTATTACAAATACTATATGGTCTTCTTGCTTCACATCCAACTCTTGAAGGAGTCTTTTCAACCAAAGCATCTCCTTACTAGCTTCTACTGTAGTTACATACTTTGCTTCAGTTGTAGATAAAGTTACACACTTTTATAGCTTGTATTGCCATAAAATGGCCCCCCTATAAAAAATGAACAGAAAACTTGAAGTGGAATTCCTTCCATCAAGATCTCTATCCATATCTACATCTGTATAACCTTTCAAATTTGGCTTACAACACCAAAATAAAAACTCCACTTTGAAATACCTTTCAAATGTCTCAAAATATATTTCATTGCTTCTCAGTGAACCTTTTCTATATTAGAAAAGAGTTTACTTACTAACCCAATCGCTTGTGTAATATCTAGCTTCGTACACACTATTGCATACATCAAAGAACTTACTATAGATGAGCATGAAATATAAGACATATCATCTTTCCCCTTTTCTGTTAAGGGACATGCACGCTTACTCAGCTTGAAGTGAGATGTTAGTGACATGGTAACTGGCTTGGCATGCTTCATATTAAATCTTTCTAACATCGGTTCAATATATCTTTCTTATGATAACCATAATTTTCTACTCTTCTTATCCCGAGTTATATTCATGCCCAAAATATGCTTTTCAAGACTTAAATCTTTCATATCAAAAGATTTAGACAAATTCTCCTTCAATTCCCATAATTAGTATATCATCAACATATAGAAAGAGAATGATGTTCTCACCTGTGAAATTCTTGAAATACACACAAGCATCAACATAAGTTCTCTTGTAACTATAATCTGTCATAAAAGAATCAAACTTATGATACCACTGCCTTGGAGCCTTTTTTAACCCATATAAGCTTTTCTTCAGCTTATAAATCAGATCCCCCTTACCTTTAGCTTTAAAGCCTTCTGACTGTTCCATGTATATCTCCTCTTCTAAATCTCTATGTAAGAAATTTGTTTTAACATCCGGCTGTTTAAGTTGAAGATCCAAACATGTAGTCAAATCGGATACTATTTGAATTGAGGTCATCTTAACTAATGGCGAAAAGATTTTATCAAAATCTGTACCCTTCTTTTGACTAAACTCTTTCACTACTAGCTTTGCCTTCTACTTCACCAACTTGTCACCATCTTTCATTATCTTAAACACCTATTTATTCTTCAATGTCTTTTTGCCTTTTAGAAGTTTCACAAGCTCATATCTATCACTCTTCTTTAGAAAGTTCAACTCTTCGTTCAAAGTTGTGAGCTGCAATATCTTGCATATTCTCAGGCTCTCCATCGGCAGTAACCAACAAATATTATGAACTCAAATATCTTATAGAAGACCTTTTCTTCCTTTTTAACTTTCAAAGTTGTATTTCATTAATGATTTCATCTTCAGCACTGTTCAGATGTGGTTCATGTAGCTCATCTTTATCAAGTTGTACCTGATCACCATTAATGTGTGTTTAGTCACACACTTCATCTCCTTCACCTATAAACTACTCAATAATGTGAGAAATTGGAGAAGAGTTAAGAATACCATAGGATGAACAATTGTGTGTGGACTTATCTTCTCTTAGAAGATCTGCACTTTTCTTGTGCTCCTGGAATATCATATCATATCCCTGCTTCTGATCACTTTAAGGTTCTCTTGGTTATAGAGTCTGAAGCCAAATTGATGATGCCAACATAGATGTAAGGTATCACCTTTAAGTACATGTCTAAATACCTTAAAGTCAAAAACTCTCAAATAATGATATATGGGATCTTTACTAGTTCACACCCTCTCAGAATCTCAAAATTTAATAGACTTGAGGGAGCTTTGTTGATTAAATAGATTGGAGTTCAAAATGATTTACCCTAAACTATCTTCAACAATATGGACATTCTAAGCTTGCAACGAACCTACTTCATTATATTTATGTTCATCTTCTTAGAAATACCAATATGTTATGGAGTACCAAGTTACAGTCTTCTCAAGTTTAATATCATGCGATATACAGTATTCTTCAAACACCTTGGAAGTATATGCACCTCCATTATTTGCTCACAAACACTTCAGCTTCCTCTCATCTTCCCTTTCTACCATGGAATGAAACTTATAAAAAGTTTCAAAAACTTGACTCTTTGCTTTCAATACGTACACCCAAGTCATCCTCGAAGCATCATCAATAATTGTAACAAAATATTTGATACCTCCTAGTGACTCCTTAATTGAACCATAAAAATCTAAATGCTCTAACTCCAATATCACCATCTTCCTTATAAATCTTTTCTTGAAAGAGACTCTATGTTGCTTTTTTGCCAAACAATAATCATAAGGATTAAGATCTAGGGTGTTCTTGATTGGGATAAAAGATTGACTAGCCAGCAACTTTAATCTCTTTTCACTCATGTTCCCTAATTTTCGATGCTACATATTTGGAGATTTTCTCTTCGATTGTGTGTGCTTTTCTACCACCACACACCTTTAAGTGTGCCTTATACAATGTGCAACATAACTCTCCTCGAGCAATATTCATTGCTTATTTAAATAGTTTCTACTTCCTATCCTTGAAAGTTTGCTTGAATCCTTTTTAATATAACATGTTTATTGATAACAAATATGGCCTTACATCAGGGATGTGTTGTATATCTCTTAAGGTTAATAAGCATCCGACATTTTTTTGAACTCAAATATCACCCATACCGATAATCTTGGCGCAACTTTGATTTCTCATCTTTACGCTTCCAAAGTCTCCATATTAATGATTTGGGTTTTGAGTAGTTGATTGAGATGTACTTTACTTTTGGAACACAATGATATGAAGCTCCTGTGTCAATCAGCCAATTAGAACCCAAATCATTGATAAGGAAGCACTCACTTGTGGAAAAAACTAAGGACACCTTATTATTTGTTCTTGAAGCTATTATAGCAGTATTCTTATTATCTCTATTATTATGATGATCTTGCTTTTTCTGATCCATTTTTCATTTATAACATAACCTTTTAATGTGTCGTAGCTTGTCATAATAGTATGTCTCCACCTCTTTATCACCTTTAGACTTTGATCGATTCTTATACTTGTCATGCCCTTTAAGACCTCTACTCTTGCTCCTTCCCCTACTTTCTACTACGAAAACTTGGGCATTGTCAACTTCTGTCTCTTTTCTTATAATTTCTTCATTGAACATACTCTCTTTAATTACATCCAAAGATAACACATATTTAGGAGCTGAATTGCTAATCGTTACCACCAATGTCTCCTAGCTATCCTGTAGCAAACTCAATAGGAGCAAGGCCTGAATCTAGTCAATAATGATCTTTATTGTAGTGAGCTCAGTAATTATATCTTGGAAATTACTCAAATGTAGCCATACAAATTTCCCATTTTTCATATTCAAGTTTACAAGTAGTTTAGTCAGAGAGGCCTTGTTATGGGTAGTCTTCCTTTCATAGATTCCTTCTAGCTTTTTATATAACTTAAAAGGATTCGTTTCTTGTGACATGTGGTTGAACATGCAAATATCAATCTATTGTCGAATCGTGCCCATATTTTTTCACTTTATCTTTTTTCATTCTCTGTTTGACACATTTGGCCACATCAATAGGATCAAATAAATCCTTACAATATAGAAGGTCCATCATAGGCCTCCAAATAGAGTAGTTTGTTGATGTCAATTTCATCATATAGTTGTTTCCTAACATTTATCACGATGATTATGATACCACTTGTTGGGAGACAATAACACAACTCTCTAAAAGATCAACTACATTTCATTAACAAAATACTCTTCATGTTTAACCAAAAAATTAGTATGAGAATAAGAAACTTAACAAAGAAGCAAACACTAAGACTTATGTGAAAAACCCTCTAGTATAAAGGAAAAAAACACTTGCTAAACTGACAAGCAAATCCATAAAACTCAAATAAGGATTTACAAAATTTAAGGCCTGTTTGGTTCTACTTCTGTTTTACTGTTGTAGTTTTTGATTTTGATTTTCTATTTTCTGCATTTGGTTTATTTTTTTCCTAAGAAAAACAAAAACTTGTTTGGTTAAAATTTGTAATATAAAAGCTGAAAACAAAAACCTGTTTGGTTGAGATTTGTAATAAAAAACTAAAAACAAAAGCAAGTTTGGTTTTATCATCCTATTTATATTTTTATAATTATACTCTTATGTTAATAATTTTAATATAATACATTATATTTTAAAATTAATTAATTATCATTATAGTTAAAATTAAAATCTATGCAAATTAAATATAATTACAAATTACAAATTAATTGTAGTCATTCTAATTAATAAAAAATGTCCATCTACTATCATTTACAAAAAGAAATATAAATCAATTAGAAATAATATAATCACTTCACATTTGTCTAACAATTTCGTCTCACTTCTAAAACATATCTCGAAGTTATGTTAGAGTGATATTATACACTACTTGAGAACTTACATCTTTATTTTCACTTTCCTTAATTTGTTCTTCATTTTCAGCACAACTTTCAAATAATTCATTGCTTTGTCCATACATTCTAATATAATTGTGTATAACATAATAAGCAATAACGATGTATTTTTATTTCTTCATATCATAACTCAGTATGCTTTTAAGTATAGAGAATCTTGCTTTTAGAACACCAAAACATCTTTCAATAACATTTATTAATAAAGAATTCTTGTAGTTAAACAATTCCCATATACCTTAAGCTCTTTCTCTACCTCTATAATCTCGCAAATGACATCTTTCATCTCGGTATGGTGAAAGAAATCCAGGCATATTAGTGCAGCCTGAATCAACTAAGTAGTACTTATCTAACATATAAAGAATATAATTAATATTAACAAAAATATATTAAAAATGAATCATAATTACTATGTTTATTTAAAATAATATAATACCTTGCAGAGGCATAGGAAATTGATTCACTGGATTTGTCACTGTTTCTAAAAGAACTCGAGAGTCATTTGCAATACCTTCCCATCCAGCCATTACATATGTAAAATGTATGTTAAATGAGCAACAAAACATAATATTTTGGGTTGGATTAATTCTTTTGCCCCTATATGGTATTTGTTCATCAGTTGAAACATGTGCATCAATATGTGTACCATCTAATGCTCCTATACAATCTTAAAATTTTAAATTTATATTAAAATAATTATTAATCATAAGGTCATAATTAAAATAGTAATTAAATATATGAATGTACTTGAAAAACTGGAAAGAATTTTGAATTATGCTGAATCTCAGGAGGTGTATTAGTAAAAGATGGTGGAGTAATGACTCATTTTGCAAGACGATTAACTATATATAAGACTTTACGAAAGTACTTCGAAATTCTCTAGGTCGAATGTTGAAAGCATTCTGCATTGACTCTAGTTGTCTCACTATACCCTATAGTCATTAAGAAAATTGCTACTTGTTCCTCCATAGTCAAATGACTTTTTGCCTTTAAGCCTCATAAACTTTTCAACTCTTCACACAAGCTCAAGAAGATTATTTTTCTCATTCTTAAGTTTTCATAAATCCTTTTAAGATTCCCATTCAAAAATTCTAATATCCAATTATGACCTAGTAGAGCAAAAGTTCTACATAATTGCTTTTGTAAATGAAAATATTTGTTCTCTACCCTAGCTAGAGAAATAATGATTAACTTTTTCTATTCATCATCAAAATTTGATTCGAAATCTGATAAGAAATCCATGTATCTACAATGACAACATTAAATAATTAATAAAACATTCAATCAAAAAGTTTAACCAAATGTAGACAAAATATTCGTAAATTAAGTCAAATATTCATGCAAATCACAAACTTAAAACGTTCAAACTATAGAATAATGTTTAAAATAAACGTGTCAAATTAATAAGAATTTGATATGCAATAACATGAAAATATAACTAAAGCGATATAATCCAATCCTGCTTCCTTATATCTGTCATCTTTATAAAAATATCTCTATAAAGTGGAGAATAATGTAAAGCCTTTATAACTTTTCCATATTGCACATTGTTAACACCCAATTAATCTAAGGAATTCATAAATTCTATCATTATGCTAGACTCTTAAGATCTATTCTCTGCAGTGGATGATGTTTCACTCAGTTTTTTCTCAAGTAAATCATTTTTCCTTTTGATTGTTCACCAAGTATAAGCAAGACATCTTCTATAATGTTAGAATGTGTCTTCTTTGCCTTCTTATTCTTCGGAGATTTCTTTCTCTTAGATGTAGAACTTATATCTTGATCTTCTTTTTCATTATACTAGTAATATTCATCAACATCATTTCTATGTTCCTCTTCTGTACTATTCGATGGAGATTTAGTTTATGGATGTGCATGTACATCGGTTGCAGTAGTATCTATAAAAATATGACACAAGTCTGAAAATTCCTTACATCCTTTTTTCTTGAATATGTGCACCTATAATGATGAAAAAGGAATATGTGAATAAATATTATATAATATGATATATTAATAAAACTAAGACATATTTTTACCTTAAATAGATTTTCCCATTATTCATTTATAACACTAACTTTGCCAGTAAAGGAGTTGTAGCCGATTCCTATTTTTTTTTGAATAAGTTCTTGAAATTCTTCAATCTAGCCCTTAATCTATTATACTTATTCTTCAATTGAATATTAGTACACTCCTTATTGAATTTGAATTTTGTTGAAGCCCTACCTTAATATTCTTCCAACCAGATTTAGAAATGGTAGTAGTCGTTTGATTTCACTTCTTCACTTCTTTAACCATTAAGGAGATTAAATACATCTCTATGGTATCATTCCATACTCCATCTTTTTCATTTATTTCCATATAATCATTGGAATTGTTCACATTATTCAAACCTTCTATCACTAAATGTAATCACATATAAATGATATCAATCACAAAAATTTCTACAAAGTATTAAATGCTAAATATGGTTCAGAATAAACATGAGACAAATACAAAAATTTCTAAAAAATATTAAATAATAAATCTAGTTCAAAATAAAAACAACCAAATCCATAAAGTTATGAATGAATACAAAAGGATTGTTGGCCGATATAAAAAGTTCATGTAAACTGAACATTCCAACACAATTGGATGACCACTATAGTAATGATGTTTTTAAGAGAATCTTGTTAATGAAACTAGGAGATAACTTGAATGGGTTTAATGGTGGTAAGGAATATCCTTCAAATGAAGTGAATCATCAAAATTCAGGAAGTTGCTTATATGAAATTGCAACTGATGCAATTTAAAATGCACATATGAAAGCAGCTTCCTCAGAACCAAATTCGACAACCTATAACTTTAGGTTGAAAGTGGGTCATACATTGCCAGACATGATTAACACCTCTAGTAATAAGGTCCTCTCTGAAGAAAGGACATCAAGTTTAAAAGTGATCGCGGCTCTATCGTTCGATTACGAAATCCACCTTGGAAATCGGTCAAAATAAATTAATTCCAAGATTGCAGCAAGCTGAACCTCGGGTCGTCTCTCTCGATGGAACCGTGTAGAAATTGATCTAAAACTAGCCTAAGTCGAACGATGCAATTAAAGCAATTAAAACGGGGTTTTGTTTGATTGATTTAAATTAAAGAAAAGTAAAGTGTAAAAGTATATTTTTGGAATTTTTGGAAAATTTAACAATTGGTAAAAACTGAGATTGAAATCAAATTACTAAAATTCTCTTGAAAATGCGGCTC
>JANKOE010000002.1:6474614-6485048 GCA_026284465.1 Erythroxylum citrifolium | reverse complement strand
TATATAGAAATATTTACAAATAATTAAAGAATAATTTTTATACATTTTCTATTTTTCGTTAATAAAAATTTTAATAAAAGTTTTATTATTTTATTATTAATTATATATAATTTATTATTAATTATATAAAAATATTATTATTAGGGTAAGGAGAAATAATATAAAAATATTATTAATTATATACAATTTTTGTGGACCATAATAAATGAGTATGGGGAAAAGAGGGTTAGGATTAGAAGAAATAATCGGTATTAAGAAAAATTATTAAGGGTATATTTGGTAGTATGTATTTATTAGTGTACGTTTCATTATAAACCCCCTTAGTTTGAGGTTTCTTATTTTCACTGTTTATGATAGAATAGAACGTAACATGAAACCCTCTACTTCCATCTCATTTCGTTTCATTCCATCATAAAACTCCTAATCAAATAATGGAAGTATGCTACGTTCCTTTTCGTTTCATTACCAACTCTTCAACCAAACAGGGCCTCAAGCTACAATAGTCTTTTGATCTTTATTAGTGTACATTTAATAAAACCTACATAGAATGGCAGATGCTTGTAACTAACCAATCATGAGAAGGCTTAGGTGAGCTCCTACAAGATCATTAGACACCGCCCCTCAAGAAATATTTATTTTTAAAGTGGAATACTTAAGGATAAATCGCCTCAGGCCGGAATATTATTAGATATCTCCACTTTAGAAATATTTTTTCTAAATGCGGGATATCTAGGGTGACAATATACCAGGCTGGAGGAAAAATAGACTGGGCCTAGCTTAAGGCCCGTCGGGCCAATATTTTGGACCTAAAGAAAAAATAAACATAAAACAAAACGATGTCATTTTGTTTAGTAAAAAAGAACAATGCAAAATTATATCGTTTTGTTTAGTGTTAATCCCGAGGTCATCCCGTCGTTTTGTTTAGTATCTAACCTAAGACCGACTCAATGACTACGACCGGTCCGGGCCGTTTTTGTCATCCCTAGGAATAATATGATGAAAACATTGACTGAACGCATAAATAATATGATTATAGATATGTTAAACACTACCTTACCCAAACTTACAAGATTTCTTAATTTAAAAAGTTGTGTATTCGAAACTTTATATGTATATATATATAAAAGAAGGTGTCATTCAATTAAAATTTTGAAAAAAGATAAGAGTGAACATATATTTAATTTTAAATTATTAATTTATAAAATAATTTATATTTATTTTATAAATATCTAGTCAATATGATTTTGTGGAAGATAATGAATACAAAAATTTTTGTGAGTGTTCATCCATTCAATTTCTGTAGGCTCTATTTATTGAATTGATCGATGCTCATGAAATAGGATAAACACGGAGTAATGAAATAATGTGATCCGGATTGAGTCCCCAATGCTAATACCTACTTTACCCTCTAAGAATAGAGATCCTGGAAAGCAAAAGCTTATTCTGCTACCTAACAGAACAGGATCAGAACAGAGACGCGGCTTGTCGAAGCTACTTAATGAGGTGTACGTGTGATTGTGTAGAATATTTTTGGTCCTTAACCCACAACTTGGGGTTTGTTTAGATTTTAGAATTGGGAAAACAAAACTATTGAATTTGAGTCACTTCACAAGAAGATGTTGGTAAAGGAAAGCGAAAAAAGAAAAAGAGAGAGCAGCTTATCAGGAATTGGGCAACTTGCCAAAGCCAAATCAACGTCCAGTGCTTTTTGAGGAGTGACTAAGTGGGCATCTTTGCTTTGCACAACCATCATGGAGCACTTTGTTCTTTCCTTGTTCCTTCCAAGTTCCAACCCTTCCATCTTACTCAGATTCCCGTCAATAATTTCAGCTGGACTCACCTATAAAATCACTTTTTTGGGCTTTTCCTTCCTCTATGGCCCATCCATCATCAATCACTTACATGAGTTTGACATTTGACAGGTTATTTTGGTACACCGGCTGACAGAGTTGTGAGGGGTAAATTACGTTCTGATCTCAGTCAGCTTCTAAAAAAGGTGGCTCAACTCCGGTGTGCACAAGGAGTCACCACATTGGATGAACTCCCACACTACCGCTGCTGGGACTCGAACCTGAGGCCTTGATCTCAACTTCCCTTCTAATGACTAACTGAGCTACCCGTGCGGGCAGGCTATTCTGGTACCTGATTACCTTCTATGTTGATCTTATCTTCAAAAAATAAAAATATATAATTAATCCTGTAAATTAATTTTGAATTATTAATGTATTAAAATCTTAGTATATCCAACGTTTTTATTAAAATAATAAAAATTAATTAATCAAAATAATATCCATATAACCATTTCTCTTTGACAGTCAAATTTCTATGTAAGCCTTAGCCTATTCTTTTCAGCACGAGATCCTCTGTCTAAAAAAATGTGTACCTATCATATCCCACATAAATAAAGAACTTGAATTTAATGAGACAGAATAGGTACACATATTTAATACAGAGAATCTATCCCCGTTCTTTTCTGTTAAAGTTCTTCGAGTCTCGTGTCAACTCAGGTCTCCTTTCAGATCCTGACAAGTTTTACTCAGAAATTGATAGGAAGAGAGGGTCTTTGTCCATATATCACATACATGTGGTCCTTGCAGATGAGAAATCGTAGCATTGATGATCCTACGTGGATAAAGACTGATATAAGTGCATTATTGTACTTTTTCATGTAGCTTGATTAGTTTATTATGAGATGTACAGTTTTTTCGAAATTGGAATATGGTCCCTACTCTTGTAATGCGAATTTCCCTACAAAGATCATCGAGTAGAATATATTTCCCATTTCCACACACTCAAAGCATTTTATACTTCTCTATCCTATCTCCATTTAACAAGAATCTGAATGAGTTTTAAAGTGTTTTGACTTCAAGTGATTTCTTATACATACACGTGTTACTCCAATGCAAGTTTTGCGTGCCTCTCAGAGGTCAACTCAGGTTAATAAGTATATGCGGCCAAAATAATATCATAATATAAATAATAAAAGATACTATGTTATTCTTAAGGTGATTGGTGATTAATAAAATATGAAATTAGAGAAAACTGAAGAAAATGACCCTTTGATTTTTGAAAGATTGTATATATCAACACTACTCTTAAATAAGATAAAACATTAGCTTTTAATAAAAATAAAGTAACTCCATTTTAATTATCTAATACCCATAACTTCCCACATGCTGATCTTAAGTGCCTAACTTGTCAAATAACTATTGGAATCATGATCGTCTCACAGCTTTGATGAAAATATTTGTTGGTTGGAACTAGAACCTCACATGTGATATAACAATAGTTTTTACTCGAACTTGCTCTCTAACGTAGTGGCAATCAATCTTTTTGTATTTAGTGCATTCATAAAACACCGGATTAGCTGCTATATGAATAGCATACTGACTATCAAAAAAATGAGTCATGTGTTCACGATGAATCACGCCCAAACAAGCCAATAAAGACTTCAACCGTATTATCTCACTAGTAGCGATAACCATCGTTTTATACTCAACCTCCGCTAAAGGTTTGGACACAACACTCTATTTCTTCGTCTTCCATAAGATTGGTGATCGATAAAGCATCACAACATAGCTGCTCACTGAGCAATGTGAAACATGAGAACTCGCCCAATCCAAGTCGCAAAAAGCTCAGACTCGTAAATTACTGTCATCTTAAAGGAGAATGCCCTGACCTAATTGCCTCTTAATATAGCTCACAACACATATAGTCGCTTCAAAATACTTTCTATGTGGTGTTTGAACATACTACGACACAATATGGATCGCATACAAAATTTTGAGCCAAGTGATTATGAGATAGATGAGACGTCTTATTAGTCTTGTACAAAGTCTCGAGCTGAGCAAACTTCACCATCGGCCAAGCCTAGATGATGACTCAATCAGAGTGTCCATCGATTTGCACCCAAGTAGTCTTTTGTTTGCATATTTTCGATAACGCAAGAATAACTCTTTGGACGAGCGAGTCACTTCAATCCTCAAAAAATACTTCAATACCTCCCAAATATTTAATATTGAATCATTTATGTAGGTACAACTTAAAAGTCGAACAAGCCACTATATCGTTCCTTATCAAAATGATGTCATCCACATATACCAATAATCTAAAAAATGCACTGTCTTTTTTAAAAGTAAACAATGAATAATTTGCTCGAGAATGAACAAAACCATACCTCTTTAGCACTTTGTTCAACTTGATGAACTAATTTTAAGAAGCCTGCACAACCCATAAACTGACATGCATAATCGGCAAATGTGGTCTTCTTGACCTGTCCTAAATTCACAAGGAAGCTTAATGTATACTTCCTCGTCTAAATCGTCATATAGGATTACATTCTTAACGTCCATTTAATGCAACTCCCAATCTCGCACAACTAGTGCAGATGGAAAAATATGAATGGTCGTAAGCTTGGTAACTGAGCAAATGTCTCGTGAAAATTGAGACCTTCAATTTGTGTGAAACCTTTTGCTATCAATCATGCCTTGTATCGCTCAACTGTTTCATCTGACTTGTAATTGATCTTACTATCAATTGACTTCTTTTCGGGTGACGAAATCTCTAAAGACCATGTCTTATTCGCTTCAAGTGCAAGAATTTCTCAAGCCATTACATCTCGTCATTTTACACTTTTCACAATCTTTACATAGCTCCTAGTATTAACCTTTGAGGTTATGGCCACTAAAAATTGCCAATAACCTTGAGAAAAATTATGAAACATCATATAATTTGCTAAGGGATAAGGAGTACCTGAGGAGCTTTTATGTTATGGTGGCATCAGAGAGGGGGAGAAATTATAGCTAAAAATGACCTCGAACTTCCTATAATGGCATAATAAACAACATAGTCCTGTATCCGAGTCGGTTGACGAGTCATTCATTACAATCTACTCTCTATTGCTTGAGCTCCTCAGGTACTCATTAGCAATCTTCTAGTGAGAACTATTGCGTGCCCTTTAACTCTAGATTTTTGCTCACAATTTTGTATTCTCTCTCATCACTCAACTCTGGCATAGCAAAACTTTCCTCAAAGTAAAGATTAATATCCTGAATTTGACGCTCAATATGTTCATTACTTTGAGCAAAAGGAAAAAAAATTTATGAAATGAAACATCATGAGAATTTTAAAAATCACCCTTTTCGAGGTCATAAAGCCTCGAACCTTTTTTCCCATATGGGCATCCTATAATGATACAACACTTGCTTCTAGGCTCAAATTTATCCTTTAGTCTTAGATCATTATGAGCATAACACAGGCAACTATACACTTTAACATGTTTGTAGGACAAGGTAACACTAAACAAAATCTCATGTGGTGATTATTTGTTCAATTTAACAGTCGACTTTTTATTTATCAAATAAGTCGTAGTCGAAGCACATTCACACCAAAAACGAACAAGTAAAGTTGCTTGAAATTGCAACGGCCTTGCTACCTTTAAAATATTCCTATTTTTACATTCTACTCTCCCATTTTGCTACGGTGTTTCTGTGTAACTAGTTTTATGAATAATATCCTTCTCTTTATATAATTCTTGCATTAACCCTGTATCAAACTCTAACCCATTACCACTTCTTATACACTTTAAAATATTCCCAAATAGAGTTTCGACCAATTTGAAAAAATATATTAAGCATCAATTAGCCTTACTTTTTTCTTTCAATTAATAAACTCAAAGTGCACAACTATAATCATCCACAATAGTAATAAAATAGTATACACCATAAGATGACGTCTTACTATAAAATCCTCATAAATCATAGTGGATAAGATTGAAACAACTTGCAGCATTGTTAATACTCAATAATAAAGGAAAACTTGCTCGAAAATAGGCATTACAAATATTATTGTTCTTAAAATCTATCTTACTAATATCAGTAATAAAAGATAAGTGTTGACTTGACTAATGTCTAAGACATTGATGCTAAACTGTAAAGGATTCCACTCTCTTTGTCTTCATAGTCGAATGCAAACTTATATACTTGAAGTGGTTAACCCTTCTACAGCACACCCACTACAATCAACATCATCGAGGAATAGTCTTGTATTACAAAAAGCTTATTAATGAACATAATTTGATAATTTAACTCTGTAATCAATTAGCATAGAGAAATCAAATTACAAGTTAAACTAGGCATATAAAGGACATTAATTAAAGTCACGTCTTGACTTAATATGATTCAACCCATCATTGTCGCAATGGTCTTAGCTCCATTTGCCAAAATTACTGGCAGAGTTGTTGCTTCTTTGACATTACACATCAAATCCAAGTAACTTGTCATATGATTAGATGTGCCACTGTCCAATATATATATAAGCTTTTTAGACTTCTTTACGAAAAGCTTCTCAGAGTTATCACGATTTAAAATTGTTAAAAATTTCAGAAACTGTTTGCTTTACAGGCCTGGAATGTTGCTATTGCTTTTAAAATTTCCTTGTGCAACATATGTAAGGTTCCAATCATGCATCTCATACCTAATATATATCAAATATATGCAACAAAAAATAAAACGAAACCTTAAAAACCAGATCTACTTATGCATATAGATATAGAAAACAAAAACATGAAATGTAAGATGTTTACATACCTTTTCGATGATCTCCTTTATTCTTTAATCTTCTTCATTGGGTTGTCGTAAACCACAACGAACAACATAAACCGTCTCTAATGAAAGTTCACACGAAGATAAAAGGATGAAACCTTACTAGGAGATGGCTAGAATTCTTTCTTTGTGCTAGCAAAGACAATAACTCTTGTGAAGAGTGTGTGTGTAAGAAAGAACCTTTCTTTCTTTTTTGTCTTACACAAGATGCACAAAAATGATTTCTATTTTCTACACCATTTGGCCTTGAATAACCCCCATCACCGATGGAGAGTTATGGGAAGTTAATGGTTATGAATAGTAAGCATTAATGGAAGTTATGAGAAGTTAATGGTCATGAATAACAATCAGTGGCTTTACTATGAACTCTTCCATTCGCAATGTTGTCATGTAATTCATCCTTTCACCAGCTATACCCTACTTAGGTCAGAGTATGGTCAAAATTTCAACTCCCACTAGACTGACTACATCACATCTAGTTCAAGTGATATTAGATCTTGTCCTGAGGATCTCATTACTCTATGTATCATTGAAGACTCTCTTTATGACACATATCTTTTCTGGTCAAAAACTCTCGAGTAATGACCCCAACAAGAGGTTGTAGGTATCATCTCCTTCTATTAGGAGTGGTGAATCCTTTATTAACTACTCAATTACCTCCGAATACTTCAAGCTGTACACAATCACTATCCTATAAGTAACCTTTGAAAGGCACCGATGAATAGAGTCAAAGCACAAGATTAGTAACCGAGATGTCCTTTAGCATCTCAAGTTAAAGGATACTTGCACCATTTCTATGATAAAACTATCATTGACACTAGAATGGAATCTCCATATGATTATCTCATAGTAGGTCAATCCAATGTTCTTACTACCCTTAGTAAGCATCCATATGTTAACTCTAAACAACTCATGTCTATAGCTTATAAGATCTACTGCTTGATTCAATCAAGAATTATAACATGTGATAATCTATCCGGATTAATGATATCATATCTTATTAATCCTATGACTAGAGAAAGTTTAAATACTAACATAATTACATATGATAGGAATCTCATTATCATGATTTCCTCCATGCTACATTTTGTATCAAGGACTTCATTAAATTAATTTAAGATCAACATCAAATCCTTAAATGTATGAACATAAAAATAATAGAAAAACCTTTATTAATCATAAAATGATTTGTACAATAAGTGCTAAAGGTGATTGCCTTTATAACACTTCTCTAACAAACTCCCTTTTGCACTAAAGCCAATTGCCTTGATATCTAATACCGTAGGCATGCACATGTGACACAAAACTCTTTTCGAAAATAAGTTTAGTCAATAGATCAGCTATATTCTGATCAGTAGGAAATCTCTCTATCTTGACATCATTTCTACCAATTATTTCTTTAATCAAATGGTAGCGCCTGAGTATATGTTTAGACTTTTAATGAGATCTCAGTTCCTTCGCTTGCGATATAGCCCAGTTGTTGTTACATTACAACAGAACTGAGTTAGCGATGCTCAGAACCACACCAAGTTCTATAATGAACTTCTTGATCCAAACCATTTCCTTTGCCGCTTCTAAAGCTACAATGTACTCTACCTCTGTCGTCAAATCTGCAGTTTTCTCTTGTTTGGAACTTTTCCAATTGACTGCACCACCATTCAGTGTGAATATATATCCGGACTGGGATCTAGAGTCATCCCTATCGGATTGGAAACTAGTATCAGTATACCCGCTTACCATAAGATCACCTTCTCCATATACTAATAGTACATCCTTAGTTCTTCTCATGTACTTCAAGATATTCTTAACAGCCACCCAATGACCCTCACTAGGGTCCGACTGGTATATGCTCGTAACACTTAGAGCATACGATACATTGGATCTAGTACATAACCTAGCGTACACGATTGATCCTATAGTCGAAGCACAAGGAATCAAACTTATGCGAGTCCTCTCATCTTGTGTCTTTGAACACGTAGATTTAGAGAGTGTAATCTCATGTACCATGAGAAGATAACCTCTCTTGGATTTCTCCACGCTCAACCTCTTTAAAATCTTGTCTATGTATGTAGACTGAGAAAGACCAAGCAACCTTTTAGATATATCTCTACAGATCCTTGTCCCCAAAATATAAATTGCTTCTCCAAGGTCTTTCATAAAGAAGTTCATAGCTAACCAAATTTTGACTGATTGTAAAGCAAAGACATCGTTTCCTATTAACAATATGTTATCTACATACAGTACAAGGAACACGATTGCACTCCCACTAACCTTCTTACCCACACACAACTCATTCGAATTTTGTGAGAAACCAAACTTTTTGATTGTCTCATCAAATCAAATATTCCAACTCTTAGATGTTTGCTTCAATCCATAAATAGATTTCTAAAGCTTGCATACCTTTTCTCCATTTATGGATATGAAACCATCAGGTTGTGTCATATACACATCCTCGATTAGGTTTCCATTAAGGAAAGTCGTCTTCACATCTATGTGTCATATCTCATAATCATAATATGCGACAATGGCTAGGAGTATTCTAATGGATTTAAGCATAGTTATTGGGCTAAACATTTCGTCATAGTCAATACCTTGCCTTTAACGATAACCTTTAGCTACATGCCTAACTTTATGGGTAACTACATTATCCTCCATGTCAGTTTTTTTCTTGAAAACCCATTTGCACCCTATAGGTTTTATCCCTTCGGGTGGGTCAACCAAAGTCCATACTTGGTTTTCATACATAGAATCCATTTTGGATTTCATAGCTTAAAGCCATTTTTCATATTATGAACTCTTCAGAACCTCCTTATAGGTAGTAGGCTCATCATCTTCTATAAGCAATATATCGCTAAGTTCATTTATGACAAATCCATATCTCTCAAGAACACGACGTATCCTACCTGACCTATGAACTTCTTGTGTGTCAAAAGGTTTAACTATTTTTTTATCTTTATAAGAAAGAGTCTCGGGTCTAGGCAGTTGTTCTGTGTCTGTTTGAACATCTTGAACTTCCACAAGTTCAATTTTGCTCTCATTGTCTTCTCTTAGAAGAAACTCTTTCTCTAAATAGACAACATGTTTTGAAATAAACACCTTTTGTTCTAAAACATGGTAGAACTGATATCCTATAGTTTCCTTAGGATATATCCTACAAATAGACACTTGTCAGATTTAGCTTCAAGCTTATATGACTGAATCTGCTTTACATAAGTAGGACAACTCTAAACTTTCATATGAGAAAGATAGGGTTTCTTGTTAGTCCATATCTCATATGAAGTAACATCAACTGACTTGGATGACACTCTGTTTGATACATAAATAGAAGTTTTGAGTGCATACCCTAAAAGGATTTTTGTAAATCTGCTAAACCCATCACAAACCTCACCATGTCTAACAAGGTTCGGTTTCTCCTCTTAGCCACACCATTGTAATGTGATGTGTAAGGTGGAGTCCACTGGGACAATATTCCATTATCTCTAAGATAATCCAAAAACTCTTGGCTTAAGTATTCACCACCTCAATCTGATCGAAATGATTTAATACTTCTCTCAAGTTGTTTCTCAACTTCATTTATGAATTCTTTGAACCTTTCAAAGGCTTCAGACTTGTATCTCATAAGATACACATACCTGTATCGAGAATGATTATCGATAAAGGTAATGAAGCATACGAAACCACCTTTGGCATCTATGGACATCAGACTACATACATCAGTATGTATTAAGTCTAAAAGTCCACTAGCTCGTTCACCTTTTCCCTTAAAGGATAACTTAGTCATCTTGCCTAATAAGCAAGATTCGCATGTGTCATATGATTCATAATCAAATGA
>JANKOE010000002.1:6384513-6405231 GCA_026284465.1 Erythroxylum citrifolium | reverse complement strand
ACTAACATAATCTTACTTAATTAATGCTAACCTAATTTAATTTATTAGGCTAATCATGATTTATCATAAAAAAATTTTGGGGCTAACAAGTTGAGCCTTTTAAAATTAAATCTAATATTTTGTGTTAAAGTATATTTTTAAAATATGAACAAAGAACGTGATTTTACATGAAATTCTGTAATTATTATAACTTAATTTTTATTAATAAATATTCTTAATTAAATAAAATATAAATCTTAAAACATTTTGTATAATAAATAACAAGAGACTTTTAGTATAATAGTAGTAACTCGAGATGACTTTGAAATCAATCCTACGTGGATGACATTGAAACTTAGCCAACAAGTCAGTTCAGCGTGGCGTCTTGTGTCCACACTCATCTCTCATTGGGAGCATCATTGTTTGTTTGTTGTAATTCCCATAATTACCCTTCAAAGTTTCAAGCAGCAACCGACTCAATGCAAGGCTGTTTCAGTAAATACACTAAAAGTCAGGCTTTTCTCGGTGCTATAACAGGCGGTCCCGGAAACGGCCATTTCTGATTTAACCCGGTTCTTGTCCCCAAATCCGAGAAGCTTAAGTGAACAGCGAAAAACCGGAGATGGAAGGCCAGTGCAAGACCGCGGTCGAGTCCCTGTCGGTTAGGTTTCCGGCGAGAGAATCGTCTTCGGCGAGTTCCCGAGTGAATCACGGCTCCGTCCAATTGCTGCTTCAGAACCATGCCAACTTCAAGCGCAGTGCTGCGCCGCTTCGGTTCATGTACTCTAGCGGTGAAGGAAAGTGGCAGGATTGTCCCGGAGAAGTGGTCGAGTTTCTGAAAGCTGCTTTCGCCGAGGGGAAGGCGGTCGCCGACGCTTCAATTGGTGGCGTGAGTTATTTGTTTGATTTGTTGCGTATGTTGCAGGTTGATCTGGAGAGTGGGGCACAGAGATCAATTGCTTGGATTGATGTGAAGGGGAAGTGTTTTTTCCCTCAAGTTTGCGTCTGCGAGGACGGTGACGATGATTTGCAGGAACCGGAGGTTCAGAGTATCAAAATCGAGGTTATGGTTGATGGAAATTCTACTAAAGCACAGCAAATGGAGGGAGTTCAACAAGAGGCCGAGGTGAGTTCGACAAAGAAGGAAGATGACGACGACTTTGAAGGATCAAAACGGCATGATTTTGTAAATTTGCCTGAAGTGGAAACATCTAGATGGCCGAGTACGAGGTTACTGCCAGAAGGTGAGATCGTTTTCTCTATGTATAAGGACTTCTTTTTATCTGGAATGAGGGGGGTCGATCCGGGTGTTACTATTACGGCAATTTATCAGTGCACTCGCTTGGGTCCCTTGGAGAAAGCGCGTTATGAGGTTTTTGAGAAGCAAACTGAGCTTACAAGGGCTCTTCGTGGTTCGTGCAATATGGTATATGCTTGGCATGGTGCTTCTGCGAAAGTTGTTGATAACATTTTAGCGTATGGGTTTGGGGTGCGTGACAAGAACTTTGCTGGGGTTGAACCTTACCGGTCTGGTATTTTGCTGTCTCCTTTGGCATTTCCATTTGAGAGGTGAATCTTGCTATTTGTGAATGTACAATGTCTTTTTAGTGTTAGGGTTACTGATGATTAGTTTTATTCGTGGGTTTTTCTTCAGTGCTAAGTTGGCTGAGGCGGATAGTAATGGTGAAAAGCATGTTATGCTGTGTAAAGTAATACTAGGAAATGTAGAGAAAGTGGAACTGAGATCTAAGCAGTTTTATCCTTCTAGTGTTCACTATGATAATGGTGCTGATGATCCTAGGAATCCCAAGTGGTATATTGTTTGGTCAAGTAATATGAATAGCCACATTATACCCGAGTGTGTTTTGAGCTTCAAACTTTCTAATTCAGTGCAAGGTAAACCCCTGTTTCTGCTTTTAGTCGTGGTTACCTCTTCCTGAACTCCATTTTGGAAGGAATTTCATCACTTTTGTTTGTTAGGTCATGTGAGGAGCTCGATGAGGTATTCCCTCCAAGAACTTTGTAAAAAAATCAGAAACTTGCTTCCTCCCTCCAAATGCCAGGAAGTGGAGACTTTATATAATGCTTCTAAGGTAAAGAGCACAGAAATCTTGCTTCACTCATATTATTGATTGTAATTTGTGCTTGGAGAGTTATGCACATGGCTTATTACAGGATGGGAAGTTGGCCAAGAATATTCTCATAAGACAGTTGCGACAAGTTGCTGGAGATGAGGTGCTTAAGACTGCAATCCAGGAGCTTCGTGGCTTACCATGAGTTTCTCTCAGGTTCTGACTTCCTTTGGGAGGAGAAGGCTTGCTTCTTTTAATGATAGACATGTAATATTAGCTCACTGTCAGATAATAGTAGAATTAGCAAGGAACTGTTACAGTGCATTGTAGCTGAAGTAGCAGCGTTTCGTTTCCAATAATAAGAAATAAAGGTTTTACCTAATTGAAAGATTTTTGCAATCTCTTAGCAATTATAAACAAAGTACTATTTTGTTTAAATTTCCCTTCAGAAAAACTTCTGAGGTTCATAAGCATGATATTTTGTGGCTGAGACAGTAAACATGTCCGATGCTTGATTGTGTTCTTGTGCACATGCTAATTAATGTTTCTTATGATACCATGTTTGAGTTGAGGGAACTGCTAGTTTTGAGTTTCGCAGAAATCGGAGTTTTAAGTGCTCGTAAAGCTTTTATCATTACTATAGACTTCATGTAGATTGTTGAATGAGTCCTCTTGATTGCATGCATGAAGATAAGATCAACATGCGATTAAGCTTGACATGTGTTACATGCATTTATGAGGTTTCAAATAGTTCTTGTAATACCTGTTGCATGAGCAATTCTGATCATCAAATCTTTGCTTAGTCAGTATATATTTAGTTACTGGCAACATGACAGTTCAGCTACTATTTCAGTAGACATAATGTCTTATTTATGAGAATCTTAAAGATGCGAATCATTTCTATGCTTTATGGGCCAAGGCCTTCCAATCTTAGGGAGAAATCTACTAATTGGTATCGTGTTTATGATGTATTGGTGTTATGTTTATGTCATATCTTGGATCTAAATCTTTCATGGTAATCTCCTTGCTGGTATCTGTGCTGCAATAGGTTATTGAGTTATATTTTGATCTCAATTGCTTTTAGGATTGAAGTATAATTGATCTCTGTCTGGAAAAGTTTGTTTGACCTACATTTTCTTTGCTTCCTACCACGTTGGAATTTAAAATCTACCGGTAATATTACAAAGTTTTGATGTTGATTATGAGATAATGAAGAAAGGACTGATGTTCTTGTTATAGGCTTTAATTAAGCAAGTGCTGATCATGTTTCCCTTGGAAGTATGCAGTCTAAGGCTTGCATTTTCACAACATGCAAATTGTGGTTCTTTTCGGTTCTTTATTTAATGGAATTGAATATAGCCTTTGGCATGTGATTCTAATTTTTTGACCCAGTGCAATTGTACACTTCAGGACTCGTCTAAAATGATATGGAGTTTAGCAGGTGTTAGATGGAAATCAGACTTCGGATTGCTGTTCATGAGATAACGTGACCATTTACTTTTCTTATGACACGTACATTTTGTGAATCTTGAAGGCTTTGTTGTCTCATCTTTAAGTTGAAACTAATGAGATAAGATTTGTTCCACGTCAGGAAAGATTGATCTTCTTGACTTGTGAGACATGTGATTACTAATATATTCAGTACGATGGAGGCGAAACTGCAATCCCAATGTCAATTCAAAGGTAAATTGTTGCTTAATGCCTTTTCATTGATTTGAGTGTGAGAGATGCACATTTCATTTTCAAAGCATGAAAGATTACATATTGGATGGATCTTCTTTTATACATGTTTTCTTTGGCTTGTGATTTATAAATTGTAACCAATGGCTACTATATTATTTTATTTTGGATGGGTGATGGTTACTTCTCCACCTGGTGGGTCCATACAGTTGTAACGATAATCTAGCCCTCTCTCTCTCTCTCTCACACACACACGCACACACACACACTCACACTTTTTTGCTTGGCATCAATGTTGGATGATTAACTTATTCAGAGTTCCTTCAACAGTTAAATTTCGTTCTTGTTTTGGCTATAGAGTGCTTGTCATATTGTTGCACGTAGTGAGCGTTGGGCAGATTATTTATAATTCTTTTCTGTAGCATGATTTCTTTGTCAAAAGTTGGATTCCACCAATGAAAAAGAAAAACGTAACTTCTACTGAAAGATGGCATATCATTGTTGTGGAAATCACGAGATTGAGGGATTTCCTTCTATTTTGATCATCCTAAATTGAAGGCAATCTCCCCTAATTATATCCTTCCGTAGATGGGTTTCTTTCCTAAATTAGAACCTTGTTTGTACATTATAAAACTATATCTTGTACAAAAAAAAGAAGAAATATAAGAGAAGTTGTTCGTCCCCATGGAAGGAGGGTGGATTAACTGAACCTTGTAATTTACTGTGTCATTCTTGTTCCATTCTATTTTTCTACATGGTATCAGAGCGGGTATGACCGCCATCTTCAATGACTGTCACCACCAATAGCTCCATTCCCTATGAAACTCTCGATAACGAGAGGGAGGTGTTCCCTACCATAGCCACACAAAATGTGGAGTCTTCCTCATTCAATCTCACAGTGGAGAAACTAAACAGGAGAAACTACCTAGAATGGGCCCAGGATGTGCTCAAACTTGACAAAACCCATTCATCAAAATGATTCATAAACCTGTTATCAAAATCCTCATCCCCAAGATGAGTGTCACCAGCTGTGACTTTCACCTTAAAAATCCCCTCAATCGTCACCAAAGAATCATCAAAAGTTCACCAAAATCAAAGATGAGAATACTCTGCTCTCCTTTCCTCAACGCTTTTTTGTCCAAGCCATACGCAATAGCAACAACTGTGGGCTCCTTAATTCTTATCAAATTAAGCCCTGCAATAATGCCAACGTCCTTCGTAGCTTGCCTCTGCAATTTGTTGAAATAAGTAGGCAAAAGGGGTTAGAAATGAGATATGAGAAGAGAGAAGATGGTGGGGGCGAGGAGAGTTTGATTTGAAAAGAGAAGAACTCGATTGCTTCATCTATGGAGGCGGTGAGAGATGTTGAAGAGAAGACAGTGAAGAGGCGAGGAGAGGGTTCGATGAAATGAAATCTGAAGTTTGAAGAGAAGAGCTCGATTTCTACATCTATGGAGGCAGTGAGAGATGTTGAAGAGAAGATCAGAAGTTGGTGAAGAGAAGACAGTGAAGAGGCGTGGAGAAACCCGAGATGGTGCGATGAAATGAAACTTGAAGTAGCCTTTAGCGATATCTGTAGTTCTATACAGTGACAGATCGGCTAGACCGGTTTAACAAAAAATCAACTGGTTCGTTGATAAACTGGCCAGTTTTTATACATAGAGGTTATTAGATAAAATTGAACCTGATCACTGGCTGGTTCAAACTTTTTTTGATCGGATTAGCCGATTCGGTTTGGTTTTTAAAATCTTGGAAGAAACCACTCACCACCGAGACGTTGGCTCTGCAACGCTGGAGATTCAAAAATTCAATGGTAACTGCATGGCTGATGAACTCGATGCAGCCCTCACTCGGAAAGACCTATTTGTTTTTGCCGACGACACATGATGTTCGGGAAGTCGTTCGGGAGACGTACTCGGATGTTGAAAATGCTTCCCAAATCTTTGAGATCAGGACCAGATTGTGTCAACTAAAAAGGGAACTCATTGATTATTATATGGAAATGGTGTGGCTTTGGCAAGAACTCAATCTAAGTTCAGATGAGGCTTGGGGATGCCCTAACGATAGCACACGCTACAAGAGGAAGGTAGAAAGCGAACAAGTTTTTGAGTTTTTGGTAGGGTTGAATTGCGAACTCGATGAAGTGAGGGGCCGAATCTTGAGTCGACGCCCTTTGTCATCGACGAGAGAGGCTTGCAGAGGTGCACCGTGACGAGAGGCCACGGCGAGTCATGCTGAAGGAGAAAGAAATGCATGAGTCTTCTGCCCTAGTAGCTCATGGGTCACAATCGGGCCAAAATAAATGGCAACTGGGCTCCAGCCAAAACCAACAACTTATTAACTTTGGACCAACCCAGCAACAGATTTGGGCCCAAAACAAAAGGGCGTCCTTGGTGCAAACACTATGAGAAACTAGGTCGTGCAAGGGCGATTGTTGGGAATTGCATGGGAAACCAGCAAATTGGAAACCCAGACAGAAAAATCGAGGCTATCAATCCCAAGTTAACTCTCAAGCTGAAAAGAATCTGAAAGGAAAAACTAATAACAATAGCTTTAGTTTTGAATAGCTGGGGAGACAATATGAGTTGTTCTCGACTTTCAAAACATCTGGTCAGTCATTTGCTTCTGGAATATTAACCCAACGAGATAGTTGTCCAAAAGCCTTAAGTACTTGTCTTAATACTCCATGGATTATTGACTCGGGAGCCTCTAATCACATGACTAGTGATTATCATTTATTTACTACATACTAACCTTGTTACGGGAATTTAGAGGTTAAAATTGCAAATGGTTCTATCTCCTCAGTAGTTGACAAAGGGAGTATTCGGTTATCTGACTCTATTATTCTTGATCCTGTCCTTCATGTCCCGAAATTAGTTTGTAACCTATTATCTATAAGCTAATTGACTAGGACATTGAATTGTTCAGCTAATTTTTTTCCCGTCCTATTGCACCTTCCAGGATTTGTCATCAGGGAAGAGGATTGTGAGGGACTCTACTACTTTGAGGAGGAGATTGTAAGTGACCGACGTCACTCATTATCATGTTAAGACTGGTTGTGGTTAAGCATTTCTTTCTAAAGATAGTGAACTTTTATTATGGCATTCTAGGCTGGGTCATCCCAATTTTCATTATACGAAACGTTTGTGCCCATCCCTTTTCTTGAATAAACAATTCATTGATTTTCAGTGTGAAATTTGTGAATTTGCAAAACATCACACAATTTCCTAGATCAATATACAAACCCTCGAAACCATTCACCATGATTCATAGCGATCTATTGGGACCATCCTGAACTCAAATAGAACACACGCCAAGTGGTTTGTCACCTTTATTGACGACCATACATGTCTTTGTTGGGTATACCTCTTATTTGATCAGGTTGAGGTTCGTTCAGTCTTTATGAATTTCCATTCTATAGGCCATACCCAATTTCAAACCAATATCCAAATCCTTCATACTGATAATGGTACTAAATACTTTAATGAAGTGTTGGGCACATCCCTTCAAGAGCATGGCATAATCCACCAAAGCCCTTGTGTAGATACACCCCAACAAAATGCGCTTGCTGAAAGGAAAGACAGACACATCCTTGAAGTTGCCCGAGCCTCTTCACTACCCCCTCTTACCTAAAATTTTTTGGGGGGATGCTATCCTGACAGCTACCTATCTAATCAATCAAATGCCTAGTCGTATCCTATCCTTTATCACACCGGTTCAAAAGTTCGAGGAATCCTTACCCACCTCAAGACTCATTTCTGACTTGCCATTAAGAGTGTTTGGGTGCACTGCCTTTGTCCATGTCCACCCTCATAATCGCACCAAATTAGATTCACGAGCCATTAAATGTGTCTTCCTTGGCTATTCCCTTACTTAAAAAGGCTACCGATGTTATGACCATCTCACCTTTGGGGGAAGATGAAAAGAAACAAAAAGAAGTGTTGGTTTACTCAAGGTGGCGAAAGCCACAATCTCAAGAGAACCTCACACCCGAAGCACCAAAGGAGTCGGACCCATTGACAAATCCAACCCACCATGACCAAGTAATAAATTCTGATGACCTAAATCTTCCTATTGCTATGAGAAAACAACCACGTTCTTGTACTCTTCATCCTATATCAAAATTTGTGTCCTATAATACCTTATCTACCAAATATTGTGCTTTTACCTCTAACCTTGACAGGATCATAATCTCAAAAGATATTCATGAGGCTATTCAAAACCTGAGTAGAAGGGAGCAGTATTAGAGGAAATGAGAGCTCTCGAAAAGAATGAGACATGGGACGTGGTGGAGGTACCGAGAAGAAAAAGACCAGTATGATGCAAATGGGTATTCACAGTAAATTATAAGATAGATGGTACGGTAGAACGGTATAAGGCACGACTTATTGCAAAAGGATTTACTCAAACCTATAGAATTGACTACACAGAGACCTTTGCACATGTGGCAAAGCTAAATACAATACGAGCCTTACTCTCTTTGGCAGCCAACTTAGATTGGCCACTATAACAATTTGACATAAAAATTGCCTTTTTAAATGGTGAGTTAGAGGAAGAAATCTTTATGACCTTACCACCAGGGTTTTACGAACAAGGTGAGGAAGGAAAAGTTTGTAAGCTAAAGAAATCATTATATGGGTTGAAATAGTCTCCAAAAGCATGGTTTGACATATTTGCTAAAGTGATAAAGGGTCAAGGATATCAACAGGGCCGTTCGGATCATACCATGTTCTTTAAACAATCCAAAGAAGGGAAGAAAACCATCTTAATTGTGTATGTGGACGATATTTTACTAACAAGGGTGATGTATTCGAAATGGCAAGGTTGAAGAAAGTCCTGGCCACTGAATTTGAAGTAAAAGACCTTGGCCAGATGAGATATTTGTTAGGCATGGAGTTTGCTAGATCAAAAAAAAGGAATCAGTGTCTCACAGCGAAAATATGTGATTGATCTATTAAATGAAATTGGGATGCTGGGTTGCAAGCCAAGTGATACTCCTATAGAAACAAGGGAACGATTGATACAGGGAAATCAGTTGACAAAGAAAGATACCAAAGATTGGTGATAGACTAATATATCTCTCTCATAACAGACCAGACATCACCTTCGTACATGGCGAGTCAACATATGCATTCACCGAAGGAGGCTCACCTTGAAGGAGTGTATAAGATTCTCAGGTACCTCAAAGGTACTCCTGGTAGAGGCCTATTCTTTAAGAAATGTGATGGAAGGGGAATAGAAATGTTTACAGATACAAATTGGGTTGGCTCTACTGATGATAAAAGATCAACTTCTGGATATTGCACTTTTGTATGGGGAAATCTAGTTACGTGGAGAAGTAAGAATCAAAACGTAGTGGCTTGAAGTAGTGCTAAAGCTGAGTTCAAGGCCGTGGCACACGGTATATGTGAGGGTTATGGCTAAAGAAACTCTTGCAAGAACTTCATATCACATTAGAATCACCTACGAGACTCTATTGTGATAACAAAGCAGCAATTGGTATTTCCCTCAATCCAGTTCAACACGACAGAACCAAGCATATGGAGGTGAACCGACACTTATATCAAAGAGAAAGTTAAAGAACGGATAATTTGCATGATATATATTCCTACTACGGAGCAAACAGTCGATATATTCACTAAAGGGTTGTCAAGGCAAAATTTAAAATTTGATGATTTCATTGGCAAGTTGGATATGATCAACATTTACGATCCAACTTGAGGCGGAGTGTGGAAATCACAAGATTGAGGGATTTCCTTCTATTTTGATTTTCCTAAATTGGGGGCAAACTCCCCTAATTATATCCTTCTGTAGATAGGTTTCTTTCCTAAATTAAAACCCTGTTTGTACATTATAAACTCTACATCTTGTAATTAAAAAAAGAAGAAATATAAGAGAAGTTGTTCATTCCTGTGAAAGTAGGTTGGATTAACCGAACCACGTAATTCACTGTGTCATTCTTGTTTCACTCTATTTTTCTACAATTGTCTTATTAAGTCCTTGAATATCACAGTTTTTTTAAAATTGAATCTTGAAATGATGAAAATTATATCATTGCAAGGTTCAGGTGGTGAGCCATGGCAACCAAACTTGAATTGCTGTCAATTTAGTTGATTTTGGGATGCCAGTGATATTAGGACTTTATTGGAAAAATATGGGAACCGAATGAGAGTCTTTCATGGGTAATTTGTGACAAATCTTTGAGGGTAATAAGACAATATTGGACTCAAAGTCCTGCATAACCAGGCATTATGTCTCATGATATACTCTGCAGTCAATCAGGCTTGATTAGTCACTGAGATGTCATCAATATATCTGGTTGTCTTCAGTTTTCAGGTAATTGTCATCAAAGCGAGATGTGAGATCCACACTCTTTCAGCTGTACAAAACTTTTGTATGCTGCAGTAAATATCTTGACTGAGCATTAAGTTGGTGGAGATGGTCAATTAACTCGTGGACTGGAGAGTAATGGAATCTTTATGCTTTGATAGGGAGAGTCAAATTTGTCAACAGAGGTTAATGTGTAGCTAATTCTTTTCTTGTACACCTATGCAAACTGTACTTGGTTTGCACTGCAGCATGGTCTATATTGGGTTGATAATTATTTATAAGATCCTAAGTTTGGAGTTAGATACTCTTCTGTTTTGTTGATAAACATCTATTTCTGATCCTAAGTTTGGAGTTAGATACTTTATATTGTGATGATAAATATGTATTTCTGATCCTAAGTTTATAGTTAATACTTCATGCACCCAATCATAACCACTAACAAAAACTAATTTGTCTGAAAAGTATCACATAATTACATTAAAAGAACATAAAATGTTTGGCAAAGTCCTTTAGATTTGTTAACTATAGAAAATGTTTGGTTAGTTTGACTTTAAGTTGAAGTTGAGCTAGAGGGAGTAGCAAGGAGAGCGGAAATAACTAATGTTGGGAGTATTTGAACATCCTATCTTGGTAGTATTTGAGCCTCCTGGAAACTGCTTTGGCTCATCTGTGAGAATTGTTAACTATAGAAAATGTTTGGTTAGTTTGACTTTAATTTGAAGTTGAGCTAGAGAGTAGCAAGGAGAGCGGAAATAACTAATGTTGGGAGTATTTGAACATCCTATCTTAGTTTGAGCCTCCTGGAAACTGCTTTGGCTCATCTGTGAGAATCTTTTTCCCAAGTTGATAAGTCTATTGGCAATATTCCAGTGATACATCTCTACTATTTGTCACCTGCTTTCTCAACCAAATTCCTTCTATAATAGTAGTTATCTGCACCTGTCTGTGTGCTTTATTGCCAATTTACACGTGTGGTGAATTTAAGCTAAGCATGATTCATATCGTATGTTTATCTGCTGGAATATATATCTCAGAAACATTATTCTTTTCACCAAGCATAACTGAAAGCCCCTCTTTGTGGGTTCTGCTCCTGGCGGTATGTTCTATATCAAATATAGGGACATCAAATAATAATGTCATATGAGTTCTGAACTTCTGTCCTTGTACAATGATGAGCTGGTCATTAGCTTTATCTTGCGTATAATTGTTCATGGCTCCATTGTTAGTTGCTTTCGTCTCTATGCACCAATTGACTTCATTGATGTTGTGCAAGCTGGAATCAATGTTATTCCGATTTCTTGTTAGTAGTAGATAAAATGACTGTTTTTGGGAGGGAGAAGGGTATTCAAACACATCACGGTAATAATTTTACATGCATGGCTGTTTATGTGTGATCATTATTATTTAGTTGTCAATTGCTTGCTAGGTTCAGACTGTAGGACCAAATCCCCCTTGGGTTGATTATCAGGTTCCAGACATGTGTAACGGAAAAAAGACTGTTCAGGCAAGCTCTTGGATGATATGTCTTAACAATCGAGTCTCCTGGTTATCAATGAACCATATGTTTCAGGTAAAGGTATGCTTCAATAGCAGGACTAGAAATATAATCTCCTGGAATTCTTGGGTGCTCTTGCTTTTCCTATGTACACTTCCCAACGCAATGGAGACAATAATAACTCCTGCTAGTGATTCCCCTTCATGTTTAAAGCCAAAATGTTATAAAGAGGTACAAGCTTAAATTAGTGTTGGGCACACCATTTCATTTTCAAGGCCTATTGGGCTGAAACTCTGAGTCATCCTTGTCAGAGGAAAGAAGAAAGCTTCAGCTAAAGAAATATATCGACTCTGTAAAGGGTTGCTCCAGTGTTCTTGTCCGATTCCATATATCACAAAAAAGGAACAACATTTATATGTTAATCGTTGCCTTACTTTTATAACACTTGCCAAAAGCAGAAAACCCAGAACGCTGCTTAAGAAATGTAGTGTGTACTGACTCGACTTTTTCATGTCTATCAGCCGTTTGTGTTTAGCCTGGTGACTTTATTCCCTTCGCTTCGTTTGGGTGTGGCTTGAGCCAAAGCTGTGAAGGTCAAATCGTGGATGTTCCTCTCATTGGGTGCCTTATTCATTGCACAAAAGTTGGAATACTGTCTCAATCTAACGGCCCCATGTGTCTGCCACCTTTGTGAGTGACATTTGTTGGTCATACTAATCAAATCTAACCCAACAGAATTACAGGAGGAAGCTTATCCATTGAGTGAAATTCGTCGAGTGTTTTTCTGGACAGGCTTATCCGAATTTGCCCTCAATTTGAAATATTTCCACTTGATTGCACTAAACTTGTGAAGTCCCTAATTGTCGGGATGATAAAATATAAGATTAGTGTCAAGACGCTTTCATTGCTGGGAGTTTAAAATGTTGCAACCTGATGTGGTCTACAACGTTGTTTTGTATGTGTCTTTGTCTGATCAACGTCCAACCTAATCCGCCTGCTCTTATTTTGGCTTATTACGACCATGTTTTGTTTATTGTTACTGACATCATCAGTTCATGACATAATTAATAAATAAAATTTACTATTTAGAGTCTATTTAAAAAATAATGACAAGTTGAAGATTTAGTATGTACTTAAAATAATTATTATTATTATTAAAGAGTTTTAACAGATTTTAAAAGTATAAGTTAGATTAAAATATTATTTTTGTTTACAAAAAATGTTCAACCCAAGGCAATAGATCTTTCAAATGCTATTTTGTACACGATTATTACCTTTTGCTACCGGATCAACTCAAGGGGTGTGGTTGAGTGGTAGGGACTCATCCATCCTTAACAAAAGGTCAGGAGTTCGATTCTTAATTTTGGGTATGGAGTAGCCTTAAATCTTTGGGCCAGCTGTGCCACCCTATGAGGTGCCTACAAATCAGCGAGGAGATTAGTTACTGGGTCTGCCGATGAATACCCTGGTCTAAGACAAAAAAAAATATAAGCAGTTTGGATGCACAAGACTTGTCATCCATGGCTAAAAATAGCCATGATTAGATTAGATGAAAACATTGCACGCATTTCTTTAACACCTTTATTCTAAGGTAGCACTAAGGACTTTGAGAGTCATTGTTTAATCCCATCAAGACTAAGATAGGGACTGCAATATAAAAGTAATTGACACAATCTTTCCATATCTAAAACTTTTTTCATCAATTAAAAGACACTTTTGAATGTTATCTGTTTTTAATAAAATTTTAAATTTTTTATTTTGATAAACACATATTTTAATAGCACTTAATGATTATTCAATTAACAAGATTTTATTTTTTGCTATAATTAAATTTCTTTGTATGATGATGATTAGGCCTTGATTTCAACTTTTTATAAAAATACAAAAGTTCAAATTAAATTAAAAATTGAGTTTAATTCAAATTTAAGTTGGACTAAAAATTTTGAAATTAATTAGATTTTTTTCAAAATTTTTAAATTTTAATTATTTTATGCATTAATTAATCCTACCAAAGTTGTGAGTATTTTGTTAATCGGTATAAGAAAAAAAGGAAAGAGTAAGGACTAAAAAAAGAATATTTAATAATATATTATAATTAAATAAACATTATTTTATATTAATTTTTAGTACGAATGTCATTAAGCTGGGCTGAGTCGGGTTAGGAGAATCCTAAGGTTGGATGGCTTACGTGCCGGCCCGGCCCATCCTTACTTTTTTTTTAGAAAAAATTTACAAAACGATGTCATATTATCGTTTCGGTCTAGCTACAGGTCGGATTGGGCCGCCCCATTCTTATCTCAACTTTGACTTATGGCCCGATCAATCCGAACTATTTTAACCTATAAATGCATCAACCCAAATTAAAGTGGACCAAAATTTACATCCTAATTTTTAGAATGCGCCTCAATTCCTCACTATATTCGTCAATAAGTATTAATCCTCTTGCGACTGAATGACATGGCTGTGAAAAATGCCACCTGGCAAGCCGAGAGTAAGTTATATGTATATACTCTTGGGACTTGGGAGTATAATTATTTAGGTACAGGCGTCCACGTGAGACAACGCGTGTAAGTACGCGCTCAACCTGGCTTCGTCCGGCCTCTCACTCTCTCTCTCTCTTTCTACTTCACCATCCAAGAAAATTACACACGCAAAAAAACACCAAGCATACATTTTCTCCGGTCACTCTCTCTCTCTATATATATACGTGTTTGTTATATGTATTTACGCCTTAAATATCTTCCCCTCTCGACCCGGTCTTCCGCACTACTAGTATTCGCATTCTCCGTTCTTCTCCCTCCTTAACTCTCAACTTCTTCTTCTTCTTCTCTTCTTCTGATTTTTAGGGTTTGATTTGCGGACATGAAGCTGCACGATGAAACTGTGCTGGGAGATTTTGACCGAGACGATGAGGTATCGGTGGAGGATGAGGTGGTTGCGTCGTCGATCGCCGTAGGGTATCCTCTCCAGAGGAATCTTGTTGTCGTCGGTTACGCTCTTACCTCCAAGAAGATTAAAAGCTTCTTGCAGCCCAAGCTTGAAGGTTTAGCTAGGTATCAATCTCTCTCTCTACTGTAATTCTCTCCAGACATTTCTGGTTTTTCATGATTTTTCCTTGGGTTGTTTTGATTGTAATTTTCAGTGGCAAGTATGATTTAGGACAATACGCTTCTTTCGACGTGGTTTTAATCCATGTCTTGTGCGTTCTTCTCTTTAATGTAGAGGACGCGAATATTCTTTGGCCTTTTAGAGGTCGCTTTCGTTTAGTTGTCCAGAAAGTGATCTTTATAAAAAAAAAAATTACGTTTGGTTGAATCTTAATTGAAACTATGGTTACTTATTCTCCATAGACACCTTACCACCCGACGTGTAAAAGGACTTTTTCGCTCAAACGTTGTTGATTGGATTGCTTCGTTACCTCTGCCCCTGGATTTAGGGACCATGCAATGGTTGTTTTTTCGTCTAGAAATAATTTGGGAGTTTGGTAGTAACTATTTCACTTAACTGGGTATACTCCATTTCATATTGTTCCTGTACCCACTGGCCATACTCGACTGTATGATTTAACAGTAAGCCCCAACACATGTATTAGCTTCTTTCCTATTTCATTGCTCTTTGTTGCTTTGATTTGTTTAATAGTTAGGTTGATCAAACTTACTGACTCTTTTGGTAATATAATCTATGCCTCCGTAATTCATTTGTCAGTGGTTACAGTTGTTCCTAATTGTTTGCTGTGGTGCAGGAACAAAGGGATATTATTTGTAGCCATTGATCTAAACAGGCCACTTTCAGCTCAAGGCCCTTTTGACATTGTATTGCATAAGGTTAGAATTTCCTTTTGTATTCAACTTCCTCTATGAATAAGTTGGTTATCATTTGATTACGATATTCCTATTATTTGTCATGTGCTTGTGCTGGAAAGAGGAAGCTTATGGATCGATTATTACAAATGCATGATTAACAACTTCCTTTGCGTCTATGCTAGGAAATTTGACACATTTTTAATTTCTCTTTTTCTCTTCTCCAATACAGCTAATTGGACGCGAGTGGCGGCAGATTCTTGAGGTAATTTTTGCTATGTAAATTTCTGATGAACATTCATAATGTTGTATTTGCTTGATTGCTTGCATGCTGCTATGGTGTCTTCCACGAAGATACAGGATCAAATATAACCGACTTTTGAATGGTTGAATCTTATTTATGTTTGACACAACTTGCAGAATTCCTTGCTCTTTCCCCCATCATGAATCATGACTTGATAGTTGAGATCGAGGCTAGAGAGTGGCGATTATTCTACTTCATGGCCATCTAGCTGATTCCTTCAGGTTTCCTGAACATTGTTTGCAGAAAAACATTTTGTTTTACTATGTTGACCCTTTATGTCAGTTGAATATAGATTGACTAGTAGGCTACCTTTACCAACCATTTTAAAATTCCAAACATGAAATTCACTTCACTCTTACCATCCAGAATTTCTTAAACCTGTTTATTGCTTTACCAGTATGATCAGGTTTTTGAACTATTATCATCAAATTGGCCCTGTTGAATTCACAAGACAGAGTTGCTATGATTGTAGGTGCAAAAATTTTTGACCTCGTCTATTTCTTCATTTGTTGATTCCTTCCAGTTGCAAGCACTTGGATATAATCCTTGTGGTCATGGCTCATAATACTGTTTCGAGAAATGCTTGTCTGCTTTTCCAGAGATTTTATCTGGAGAGTATTATATTCTAGTGTTGTTAGCTGTGATCCCTGCATCTCATTTCCTCTTCAAGTTACATGCTCACTGACAAGAGCTCTCTTGGAGGTGGAATCCCAAAGTGACATTGTGAATGCTAGTCTTTATTATGAAAATTTGATTTTAGAAAATAATTTCACCGTCATGGGTCATTTGTTTTGTAAACTATTAGGTTATTTGAGAGTGGCTGTTTGTAAAAAGTGACCACTGCAGCTAAGTTACCTATACCATCTCAATTTTAGCCATTAGACTGTTGACATGTGCAGTAATGATAACTAAAATATTATCCCTTTTATATTGTAAATTGTTTTGAAAATTTGCACTGTTTCTTCTTCTAACTAGTGGTGCTGGGATGTTGTTGTAATGCAATATGGACTAAAATGGAACTTCATTGTTTAATGCTAAAAAGGTAAATTTTGGTAATTGAATGTTTATTCATGTATCAAGCCCAAGATGAGTGTCTATATATCCTAGAAGAGGAGCTATTCATGACTCTTCCTGTACATTCTAGGAGCTATTCATGACTCTTCCTGTACATTCTGTATTTATGTAGCAGATTATGATGATACTATATAATTCCAAGTAATTAACTTGCAGATATCCAACAGGATTTTTTTTTCATTTCACTGGTTTGAGATGAAAATTCTTCAGGTCTATGATAATTTCATTTTATCTGCTGATTATTTATTCTAGGACTATAGGAGAATACATCCAGAAGTCACTGTTCTTGATCCTCCAGATGCCATACAGCATTTGCACAATCGCCAGTCCATGCTTCAGTGTGTTGCTGAGATTAGCTTGTCTGATTCTTATGGTATATATTATTCTCTGATGATAAAATGAGGAATAATTTTATGCCCAGATGACAATTGTTACAGTTTCTTCATCCAAGCATCAAATCATTCGTACATTGTTCTCTTTGTGCTTTGAAGGTAAATAAAGTTGTATTTACCTGATTTGTTATTATGCTGTAGGAAAAGTAGATATTCCCCGCCAATTAGTTATTAAGAAGGATGCATCATCAATCCCTGATACGGTCACCAAAGCTGGGCTCGCGCTACCACTTGGTATATTTTTTGGTCTCAAACTGCATCTTCCTGTATGTGTAGGAATATATATTTCATCAGTTTCTAGAAACTGTTTTGAATGTGGAAATATTTTAAGGGTTTTGTCTGTTCGCAATTGGTCATAGCGCATTTCACCTATACTAATTGCCCCCATTTGTTTTAGTTGCAAAGCCACTAGTTGCTGATGGGAGTACCAAATCACATGAGTTATCTCTTGCCTTTGATCAACGCTCTCTTCGAAAACTTGAACCTCCACTTGTCCTACAGGAGTTTGTTAACCATGGTATGTAGTAATGAATTTGCACCAAGTTTCATATGTACCACAAATGTGTTATAATTCCATAAGTGCTGTTACATGTGTTGTAGGAGGCGTTATGTTCAAGGTTTATGTTGTTGGGGAGGCAATAAAGGTGGTCAGACGCTTCTCTTTGCCTGACGTCTGTAAGCGGGAGCTTACCAATAATGCTGGTGTTTTACATTTTCCAAGGGTTTCGTGTGCTTCAGCTTCTGCAGATGATGCTGATCTGGATCCTCACATTGCTGGTTAGTTGCTTGATCAGAGTCTTTGGCCATTGAGTTGCATCTTTATAAGCTTATTCCCACCTTTTCAACGCATATCTTATGTAACAGAAATGGTTAGATAAGCTCTGCAACGATAGCTAATATTAAGGCATGTCTATGACAGATTGAGTATTTTCTAACGTTTCTTTTGATACAGAGCTCCCTCCAAGACCCTTACTTGAGAAACTGGCAAAGGAACTCCGTTGCCGGCTGGTAGTTTTCCTCATGTTCACTACTGATTTTTCAACAGCTTGTATATATATATATGGCAAATTGCAATAGCTAGTGTTTACTTGACATATTCTTTATTGTCTTTGATTGTATGTAGGGCCTCCGGTTGTTCAACTTAGATATCATACGTGAACATGGGAAAGGAGATCAATATTATGTCATTGATATTAACTACTTTCCAGGCATGTAAAATTTTGATATAGTATTTCAATTATTTGCCTTTAAAATTTCGAATTGCTTTCAAGTTGTAATTCCTCTGAGACCCACTTTTCCCCATTTCAAAACCTAGCAGGTTTATCTTGTATCATTTTTACAGGGGCCTGATGATTGTTTCCTTTAACTTGTGTAGCTTTACTGCTGCAGGTTATGGGAAAATGCCAGAGTATGAGCATATCTTTACAGACTTTCTCTTGAGCCTGGTACACAGTCGATACAAGAAAAAGTCCTAAAGAGTGAAAGCATGCCTGAAGTGAATAAATAAGAGCACCATATCAACATCTTCGCTGTAGTATATGGTGGCTCATTCACCCTTTGGTCACAATGTATAGTAATGTATTTCCTACTAGCAGCTGGAGGTAGCTACATGCGAAATGCAGGGACCTCACCTGCAGCTCGGCTTCTGTAATTGCTTAATTGCTGGATACAGGTCTTCTAATGAAAAATCTGACACTTCAAAGATCCTGAACACATTGGAAATCACTTGGTTCTTCTGGAGCATTGTGTTCCTCTGGTCACAACGACCTGTGGATTCTGCATTAAGAAGTGGAAGCACCGATGCTTCAGGAGTATCCAATAATGCCTCGTACATTTGGTCTTCTTCCAAGGTGTCATTTAGATCAACCACATGAATTTGGGTCATATACACAATCTTATATGGTCTGTACAGATATTTCGTGTTGGTTCTATCTTCCTAACCTTGTATTGGGCAGCAGTAGACTAAAACCATTTTAGGTATTTGTGTATATGGCGCTCTCTGCCATTGTACATTCACTTCCATTTGAAGTTGATGTTTCTTTTCTGTGCAAGTTGATTTAGCTTTCCCTTATTATACCTTCCAAGTCTCAAAACACACATTTTATGTCTGTTAAGTTCCTAGGAGGTTTGTAGTAATTATTAGTATATTATTTATGTAAAGACTGGCTATAGACAAACAGATAATAATTCAGTAGAAGTTTTGTTGACAATTGAGGTCTCTCAATAACACGTAGCTTTATTTATAATAATTCTGTAAATGCCCATTCCACCACAAGTACTTATACTCGAACATGATTCAGTTTTTGCAAGAAGTAGCGTAAACATCACGGCCCAAATGCCCAATTGACCCAGGACAAAGCACTACAAACTTCGCTAAAAATAGAACTAACCAGACTAACTTGTGACTGGAGCTTGTCGAGCAGGAGACGACGGCGACTCCGACGCATTAGCGGCATCGACGTCATTGGCCGATGAAATGAGAGACCATTCGGGAGGCAGTTTAGGCAGCGGAGGATACACAGTAGGTTTGCGCCTAATGTCCCAAGGCTGAGTCTTTTTCGGCCTAGTCTTCATGTGATGTTTCGTCGCCTTCTTCTGCGGCCTGGAAGAGCACTCTATCAACAACCCAACATCACCCTGACAAGTTCCCATTGAAGTTGGTCTCGCCAGAGTTAAGGATGGTTTAGGAACCACCGCGATCGGAGAGCCAAATATGGCAGAGGCTGACATCTCTGTTATCGTCTTCTCTTCTCCGCTTCCAACACGGAAAAGCTACAGAGGCGATGATGCTTATTGTACTTCTATACCGTAAGAGCAATTCGGGACCTTTCAATTCGGATTGAACTTTTTGGCACATAGTTACAGAAGTTACCTTCGTTAGATTGGGCCAATGGGCTTGAAGTTTTCATGACATGGGCCGAGCCCAATAATATGTTTTTAATTTTTTTAGTTCATTTTATTTGATATCCATAGACAAGATTAAAGAGGGTGCTTGATTGATGGGTTTAGGAAGCGGTTAATGAGTAAGGAATAAAAAGTGAGTAGTTGGTTGTTGATTATCATTATAAGGAGTAATAGGTTGATATCCCACTTTTAAGAAATCTTCCATACCCTCAATTTAGTGGATGAATGAAATTCATTCTTTAGTAGTGACTTTTTTTTTAATTTTTTAATATCAATTAATCAAAATATAATTAATTAATTAATTAAAAATAATTCATTTATTAATTAAAATATTGTAATTAACTAATTGTAATATAATTAATCAAAATATAATTAATTCATTAATTATAATATTATAATTTAATTAATTACAATATATTTAATTAAATTAGTATTATTAATTACATTATAATTAATTAAAATATAATTCATTCATTAATTAAAATATTGTAATTAATTAATTACAATATAATTAATTAAAGTATTAATAATAATTAATTAATTACAATATAATTGATTAAAATAATAATAATAATTAATTAATTACATTATAATTAATTAAAATATAATTCATTCATTAATTAAAATATTGTAATTAATTAATTAAAATATTAGTATTAATTAATTATTATATTATAATTAATTAGTT
>JANKOE010000002.1:6350120-6375228 GCA_026284465.1 Erythroxylum citrifolium | reverse complement strand
ACGGGCTTGGTTTTGGCATCTTTGGTGAGTGGACCGATCGGCCCACGGGTCGTTGTGACTAAGCCCAGACCCATCTCAACCGACCCGACCACCCTATAATAATAATTAACAACAAACTATTCGCTCTCATTCCTTACTTATTAACCTCTTTCCAAACCCATCAACCAAGTATTCCCTAAATATGAAAATTAAGCGGCATTAAATGATTCAAAAGTTGTATTTAAAAACTTGGATAAATTGATATTATTTCTGGAAAATTTTATCGCTTGAGCAAACTCTATAAGAAAGAGTGTGACTTGTGAAGTAGGTGAATAATAGAGGAGATGTGGAAGCTTTATTGGACGTGAAATTTTACTAAAAGAGACAAGATTGTGAATATAACGGTAAGGAGTAAATTAAATATAATTAATATTATTAGAAAATTAAGAGAAATAAAATTTAGATGATTTGAACATATTAAGAAAAGATAATCAAATGCTTCAGTGAGAGATGCGACTAGAAATTATAAGGAACAAAAAAAAGAAAGTTTAAAAAGAATTACGAGGGAGTGATCAAACATGATATAACTCAACTTAAATTTACAAAATATATGACCTATTACAAAAAAAAACCTTCGTGTACTAGAATATAAATAAAGGATTTTATATAAAGAAATTCTTACCGTAAGTCTTTAAACATTTTCCTCTTATATTTAACTTAAAATTTAAATAAGTTGTTTTTATTTTTTTAGTGATTTAGCTTAAACATTTCTTTAATTAGCCTTATTATTATTATTATTGTAATGACTTATTTTATTAGCTCCATTGAATCAATTATTAAGATCACTTTAAAATTTAAAACAATAATATAAACTCTATCACATTAACAGTAATTAGTTACGTATTAGTTTTTATTAACATAATTTATTATTATTTATCTATTTATAATATTATTTAATTATTATGCAAATTTCAACTATATTTTATTATTAATTATTATATTATAATTTAAAATGTTTAATATTATATTTTAAAAATAAATAACTAATAAAATATAATAAACAATGTATAAATAATATTATAAAAAGTAAGTAATGATTGTTTTAAGCGTGAGAATTAAAATCAAAATCGCCAAATTTAACCCAACCAAGAAATGAGGCTATATGCATATCAAAACCCTGAAATTTTTTTATAAGAAACAATATTTGAAATAAAATAAAATAATTTAATTTAATTTATCCATAATTAAAAAATTATTTTATAATAGAGATTATGAATTCGTAAAATAATAATTTATACAATTTGTAATATAATTTTTCTGATTTAATTTGTAAATGTACATTAATATATACATTTTGTAACTCAAATAAATTATTTTGAAAATTAATCACAATTTGTTGAAGTGATGGGTACAAGTGGTTAAAAAACTAACTCAACCATTTTGGTGGATTCAGCCTTATACATCTTGAATCGACTAATTTTTGGTTTGATTTTTAATTTTTTTATCGATTTATTTTAATAACCATTATTGTTAAAAATCAATCAATTTTAATAAAGTTATAAGTCTTTATAAACTTAAATAAATAAGTAAATTTTTATTTATCAATCTTTTTTAATTAAATTTTAAATTTTTTATAGTAAAAACAATCACTTTTAATAATATTTTAAATGATTTAATTTTTACTTAATTTTGTAATAATTAAATTAAAAATTTTAAATCTTAAATATCTTGTTTTATTAGTTTAACTTAATTTTTAAACCATTAATAATTACTAATTTTTTAACTTTTTGTTCAGAAAAAAAAAGAAGACTTTAAATCTTAATTTGACCTTTTTAATATCTTGCATATAACAAATATTGAAATTGTTCTAAATTTTTCTAAATTGATGCACGACAAAGCCACTAACTCCTAATAGGCTGACAAAACAAAGTCAAAGGTGGTTCCTTTTTTCGGTTTGCAGCCGAAGCCAAAGAACAGAGACAGACGGACAGTGAGACTCGAGGAAGATGAAGGCACTAGGATGGTGGCTGATGCTGGTGGGTTCACTTCGATTAGCGTCAGTTTGGTTCGGTTTCTTCGACATTTGGGCCCTTCAAGTTGCCGTCTACTCCAAATCCACTAGTAAGTTTCTCTTCTTCTCTTTGTCTTTCTCTTTACCACTCCAAATTGTTACTTGTTCCTATTTCTGTCTACTTCTCTACCTTAATTCACAGTACAATACTAAGGTTGTGTTGCTACTTTGAGTTCCTTGTTTCTTGGTTGGAGAGGGGTGATTTTGTTTCGTATAGGAAACCCAACAAGTTGGCGTCTTTTTGTTGAAGAGGATTCTGATTCGGCGGGATCTGTAGAGAAGTTACTGATAATGTTAGTGCATGTGAGAACTGCGTGTCTCAAGTTGGGAGTAACTGTTTCTGGGTCAAAATTGTAGATCTCAATGTTGCTTGCACCTGTCTCCAATGCATCTTAAAAGGAATTCTTTGGAAAAAGAAAAAAAAAAGAGAAAAAGGAAAGTTTTGGTAGAGATCTGAGATTTGAGAACTGTATGTGTTGCTTTTGTGTTGGAACTCATTTTAATTTCCAAAATTCTTTGGCAAGCAATCTAATTATCGTGACATTTTACAATCATGACTTGTATTTCTTCTAAAGAAGATGCTTTGTTCTATTAAAAATATCAAGTGCTAATCATGTATGATAAGGGAGACGATGCATTGTGTTATAGTGTTGGTCTCAACAACACTGCTTTTCTTCAAATATAAGTTCTATGATTTGAATTTTAAGTGAATCTTCGTTACTGATTTGAGGAGGATCTGAGAATTGTGGTTCAATTTGCAAAACCAAGAGATTCACCTTTTGGAAATTCAAACCTTATTCACTCAAACAATGGTAAGGAGAATGTGAATCATGATTACCCAAGTAAATTTATTAAAAGATAGTTATTAGAAGAAAAAACTGAGGGCCTGTATCGCGTCAAAATTGAGTTTGACTGTAATGCCGAAAAAAGATATAAGATACTCGATTTTTGAGTATGATGGAAAAAGATGAGTTTGGCAAGCACAATGAGGATTTGTATTCAGATCCTCGCAACATGAAAGGCCTGGATTCATGCACAAGCCATTGTGTGCTTTTAGATGTTAGATCTTCTTGGGAGTAGAGGGTGTACCTCTTTTCTCTAGAAAGAATATTGGATTTTGAGTAGAGATTCAGGGAGGAATTAGATTAGTTAAGACAGTTCATTTCATTGTGATGTAAAGTGAATACCACCGATAAAAGTTTGCTTTGTCCTTTGCAGAATCTGCAACATAGTCCATTTTAGGTACATGCTCTAGAAATTGTGTGTTTGAAGTGAAGTTTGCTTTTAGAATTAATGTGGTTATTGTGAAGTCTGATGTTTAATACTATGATAGTTGCCTAAATACTTCTTTAGTTGCCTAAATACTTCTTACTTTAAATTTATCCTCTGGTGATAGTAATGTTAAGAAATGAATTTTCAGATTGAAAGGGGGTGCTGATTGGTATTCTAACATCCAGTCAGCTGGATTTCTGTAATTTTCTGATTAATACAGTAATACTTAAATACAATTGTTTGCAATGAAAGTAAGGGGAAAATGAATCAGTTCCATTTTACGGAAAAATACTTTCTAATGACCAAGCTTTCTTAATAAGGTAACTATAAATTGCCAAAAAGAATCTGGCATAGCAATCCCGTGTTCTAAAACTAATCAAATTTTCTCTTTTCAATAGATTGCAACTTTCATGGACTTTTAGCTCAGTAATAATATCCCAGTGGAACAAGGAAAGATAAAAACTAGATTCAGCTATTTGAATAAATCAGTGATGCTTTTAAAGTCAACGCTTTCTATACATCTGTTTTCACCTGTGATGAAGCATGGTACCTTCCATTTACGACAGTTATATCCACGTACTAATTTCCATCCTTTGATAACTCTTATGTAGTGACTGAAGTGCATGGGAGAACATTTGGAGTCTGGACACTTTTAACTTGCACACTTTGCTTTCTCTGCGCGTTGAACCTCGATAGCAAGCCACTTTATACAGCTACCTTCTTGTCGTTCATCTATGCCTTGGGCCATTTCTTGTCTGAATGTCTGATATACCAGACAATGACTCTTGGAAACCTGACAACTGTCACCATCTTTGCAGGTAGACTGCTTAACGCTGAACCTTGCATCATTCTTTTATTTTAACATGGAAACCAAAACAGCATTGATCTTCAAGTATGGTTTTCCAAGCTTGGAGATCAGATCAAAACTTATCTTTTCACTTCTATGTATACTAGCTTGACGGTCTCAGACAATTCGTTATCCCTCAGTAATTCGAGTTTTGACACGATCATTGCTCCTGTCCTGGGTAAAATTTAGTATATAAAAATCTCCAATGAAAATGTTTTTGTGCTCTTGGATACCAGTTTGTTGCTTTCATTGTAGATTCTTTTTAAGTTTCTGGTTTCTGTAGTGTACTAATCTTTTGAAGGCTTATGTCAAACGAATAATCTGTGAAATAACTTACTGTTGGAATTGAATCAGGCACGTCAATTGTATGGATGCTTCTGCAATGGAATGCTCATGAAAAGACTCGTCCCAAGAGTTCCTGAGAAGATAAGAATTTGATCCTTCTCTAGGAATTTAGCTTCTAGCTGAGGTCTTAGTGCAATACATGTACTCTGGATTTTTCATGAAGCAATGGTTTTCTCATGGGACTAATGGTAGGATTTGGTTATTCGCAACATTTATTTTCGGATTCCTGCTAAAGGAAGCTGAAAGAGAAATATTTGTACTTATGAAATCTTATTCCTGATATTACTTATTGGTAACAAGGGAAAAAATAAAATAAGCTCTCAGGTTTTCTTTTAGCAAAAAGTAAAAGAAACCCTGAAGGTTTAAATATAATGCACCTCTTTAATCTTTATGTTCAATACCTCTTGTTAACTTCATAAGCAACTTAAAACAATATGACCTTGTTAATAGACAAAGTGCATAATATTAAATTTTAATAGCGCCATGTTAATCAGATTGATTGACAACTGAGAGAGTAACACAGTGAGAACTGAGAACGAGCTTTCATAACCTTAAATTGGAAAGCACTGGCCTATTATTTTTAGCTGAAATTATGATACTAATTATTTGTTTTTCCAAGTCTTGCGGCATTGGAAGTAGCATTACATAAAATACATAAGCAAAACAAAGCACGTATATTTACATTTGCGTGAATAGTCTAAAGCACTGCCAAGTTCTACTTTCTCCATCACCAAAGTTTTGGCCTATTAGCAGGTTTGACACCAAGAGTTGATACTTCATCACTTATGGCTCCAAACCAGGATCCGCAGAGAACCTAATCCTGCATACCTTATGCCTGAAGGAACTGGAAGATGCAAGTCCTTATTCTGAGTCATGGCTACTTGTCACTGTCACTAAAGTGAAGCAGCCTTTGAATTGTCTGTGGTTTCAGTTTGGAAAGATACTGAATCACCACTATGAAGTGCATCAACATTCTTGCTGATAGTTGTAAACTTATAGCTACCACCTGAAGCAGCAGTGGCATCAAGCTTTGCAGCAGTAGATACAACAGAATCTATGCCAGTTGCGTCTAAACTCTCATTCTTTCCCAGAAGGGTTGATCTACGATATGTTTGCGCGTTCTCTAGGGTCCCATCAGAGCTTCCATTTTGCACTTCTGGAACAGCCTGCATATCAATTTGCTTTTCTTCAGCAATCTCATCCCGGTGAATTGACGATACTCCTATGCCATTTCCATCCTGAAGACTTTCTTCAGGAATTGCTTGAGTGTTAGTTTTTAGTTCTTTATTTCTGAAGGAATCTGGGATGGAAGAACTAGATTCGTCATGTGCTTCTTTCCCACTCGCATTGATTCCACGATCACCATTTTCATTCACTTTGTTTCTTATCTTCAGACCGAAATCAATCACTTCAACACTCGACTCCCACCTGCTGCGGCTTTTATTCCCTTGCTCTTTATTGATATTATGATCATCCTCCATTTCATTTACCTTCACGTTTCTTATAGTTCCACTTTCAGATTTGTTAGTTGATATTTCTGTTTCCTCGTTTACATCACTATATGTATCATAACTTTTTAACCGCTCGTCTCTTAACTCTTGAAACCTCCTTTCACCTGCAAAGTGTGCTCGATCAACTAGTGATTCATTTCCTTGCTCCGAACTCCCATCTTTTTCTCCGTCATCAACATCAATGAGATCCTCAATTTCCTCGGGTCCTTCTTCCTCTGCTCTCTCCTGGTCATGCCCATCAATTTCATCATCTCCACCGCCTCTTCCCTCTTCTTCAATTTCTTCAGATTTAATATCTTCAGTTTCTTCTTCCAATTCTTCTTTTTCACTTTCACTTTCAAAATTCAAGGCTCTTTCTTCTCGAGGACGGAGGCCTTTCCTTCCAAGTTTTAAGCTATCATTCTCTCCTTGCTCTTCCTCTGATATATTTTCAGAGCTGTCTTTAACTCCCTCCTTCTTGTCATAAGAGTGCTTACATTGATTCAGTAGCCAGACAGCAATTGCAAGCAATAGAAATATCTGAAGGACATGCTTCACCTTAAATCCTTTTGACCTCTGATTTCTACTAGGTGATAGCTTCAACATAGTACACAACTTAGAAGAGTGACTCCGCTTCAAGCATCAGTAGCAATCAGTTAAGTCCGATCTGAAGGTGAAAAAAGACAACCAGAACCAGATCATCAGAAATGAAAGTTACCACTATAACGCAATCAGAGGTATTGACTTATAAATACAATCACCAGTTCAGGCAGGCAGAAGTTACCACCTCAAATACAATCATCAATCATCAGTTCATGCAGAAATAATGGACTCTCTGGACACGATAACACAGCCATAGGTATAAACCTAGCATTCAGACAACAGGTCTAGCCCTCTAGCATCTACTAAGATGCTGCGGATGGATCGTCAATATTCAATATTTTTCTACCCTGCTGGAAACAGTGCTATTCCAGAGAAGAAAACTACAACAAGAGTGCGTCAATAAGGGAGTTATAACTAAATTGGGTTAAACACATTCGTCAAGAAACGAAATTTTGCTGCACCTATCAGTGAAGCATTTTCAACCAACAAAAGCATCCTCTACCAGACATAATGTGAATGCATAGGTTATGGCACCAATAATAGAAGGAAGGAATCCATCTATTACGACACTGTTCAAGGACATATACTCACAGCAAGAAATATCTAGGAACTGGATTGACTACAAGCAAGAAAGACGAAATCTCAACCTGTAGCAATTGAAAAGGACAAAGCTGATACCTTTCTAATCAGAGGAACCAAGCTAGTCCCAGTAAACTTGTGAAAAATCTGAAGGGAATACACAAAAGCCAGTACGGACAGGTTTTTTTTCCCAACAAGAACTCACTAAAAAGTTTTAAAAAATCGCATTATTTGACCAAGAAATCAACTTATCAAGTAGCAACACCAAAATGAAACCATAAAAAGAACAACAGAAAGAAGCACCAAATAGATCACCGAACAACATCAGAGCCAGTACGAACAAAGAAGAACTCATACAAATCGGGTGGATAAAAGCGAAGAGAAAAGAAAAGAGTGTGGCACTAACTTGGAGAAAACTAGCTGCAGATCCTGAAACAACGAATGACCAATCAAAGACAAAAAAAAGTAAGGATCTTGCCATGTAACAGACACAGCATACGTGTGTAACAGTGTTTTTTGGGAAGTGGGCAAACCAGTAACAACTTTGTTCACTTGTGCTCCAAAGAAATGGTTAGCGGGAGAGCACAGTTACGCAACCACTTGGCTAAATATGGGAAGCGGAGAGAAGAATGAGCGGTTAAGAGGTATGAAGGCTGTTTATCTCTCACCAGTGTCTTGTTTTGGAGCTACTCACAGAGTCCGCAAGAGAGAGGGTGCGTGTTCGAGTCATACGTGTGTGTGAGTGCTCAGAGACCAAGACACGGAAATGTCGGCATTTCATTCTGTCCCTTTAGGCAAATACTAGTATCAAAGCTAACGTCCATCCGAAACGACGTCGTTCCGATGTAGTCATTTTATTAAGTTTTGTAGTTAAACACATTACTGACCGGTACGCAATGTTATGAATACCGTACCGAGTTTGGTATCGAATTGAGCTCTTGAACGGAATTGTATCGGTACTGGGTACCATTTTGAAAATTTTTTTAAATTTATAAAATAGTCCCTAAAATGTTTAAAAATTGCAAAATAGTCCATATTGGTATATTATACAGTTGTACTGCATATTTTAATAGTTTATTGTTTACATTAACCATGCTTTCAAAAATCTTAATAATAAATAATAATGAGAATTAATATGAAATAATAATAAATTTTAAATATTTTACATATAAATAATAACCACAATTAATATAAATAAAGACAATTATAAAATTGAAAATAAATATTTTTAAAATTATTATTTATAAACTAATTTATTAGTATTTATTAATAAATATTATATAAAATATTAAAATAAATATAAATATAAATAATTTATTAGTAATAAAAATAAAATTAATTTATTTTTAAGTTTTATTTAATTTATAATTATTATTAGTAATAAAGTATTTATTATTATTTTAAAAACTTTGGAAAAAAAGAGGGAGAAGGAGAGGTAGGAGAGAGGGAGGGAAATTTTGCAAATTTTGCAAAAAAATTTCCCAATTTTTTAAAATTTTCGATACTTGCCAATATTTGAACGGTATTTTAAATACCGGACCGTATTGGCCCGCCAGAAATTAGTACTAGTATGGGTGTAGGTGGTACCGATAAAAAATACTGGCCGGTACCGACGAAATTGGCCAATATCGACCGGTATTTTTTACCGGTACCACCTACACTCCTACTAGTACCGTTTTTCGACCGGCCGAAATGGTACGAAATACAAAACAATGCCGGTAAGTTTGACGCTAATGAACTAGGTAGTACGGATTTAACATAATTTTTGTGAAAAGATATTCCATATTAAAAGAATTTTGTGAAATTATTATATTTATGGTAAATTACAATAGCATAAAACAACATTTGATTTTTTTCTTTTTTATAATAAAAACTTTTATTATAATTTTTAATGTATATCGAATAAATCTTAATATATTTAATAACTACACATTATAAATAAATTATTTAATATGTTGATAAGGTAATTTAAATAACAGATTTAACCCAAATTGTATATATTGAATTTAACATATAAACACACAAAATCTGGAAGAGTTAAAAAAAATTTGAAACTAACATATTTTTTATAATTTCTTAATGTTTTAAATATATATTATTATTTACAAGTTATATATTTTTATAAATTATTTACAATTAAACACAATATTTTAATTTAATTAATATTTACAAATTTTATATTTCTTCACCTTCATAAATTAATATTTCAAAATCTTGAAGTAAATATTTAAACCGTGTGTCAAAACTAACCTTTCAAAATTTTAGTAGGTCTGATAATGGGTTGGATTAAGCTCGATCTCAAACTCGACTCAAATGTTTATTTTTAAGTTCATACTCAATTTGAATCCTGATCACACTAAAGCCTCCAAATTTGAGGTTTAAGTCCAAACTCTGAATAGCTTGAAATTTAATTATATTGAGGTTAAATATTTTTAAAATTTTTTAAAATTAAAATAGCGACATTTTTGTTTTTGTTTTTCGTTAAGCTTAAAATCTATAATTCTAAATATAAAATAATCAAATCTAATCTGAATTTTAATAAATTTGAGCTTAACTAGTTAACTTCAGGTTAGACTATACGGATAGATTTAGCCAACCCTAATCGATAGGCATATGTGAGAGATACAATCAATTAACTTGAAGGGAAATGTTACCACATCTTAGATGCATGACCATGAAGCATAAATCGTAAGAGCTTGCCATGTTATGCATAAGATTTAACTCTGTTCTCGGAGCAGAAATGAAGCTGGATCGTCTTTCTCATACACTTAATGTTTCCACTTGCAAATGTGTCCCTCCTGAGTCCGAGGAAGTAGCAAGGAGAGCAGAATTTCTGAACGCAAAACCCTGTAAGAAGCCACAACAACCTCATTAATTGCGACCCCTCAAGTGCTCCGAACTACTATTAAATGAGAACCTCAACTTGTCACGCTAGTCCTTCTGCTTCTCGACAAGTCACCTATAGCCCAACCTAACCGGAGCTGGAATAGTTATGTTCTTCCAAATTCACCTGACTTGCTCTTTGTCTGTTCTTCAGTTTTCCTTTTTTAATTAATGGAAAACGCACATCGCTGCCGTCCGATGTAAACTGCGTGGGGTTCAGAGAACATTCCTAATTAATTGTTCCTTTTTCTTTGCTTGTGGGCGCTTCAATCCTTAAATTCGTGTTTCTCTGCTTGTGATTGTGTGATTGGCGTGGTGGGCTTCTCTAATATTTATAGCATGGAGTGCGGTGCGTCTTCTCCCTTTTCTCAGTGATTTAAACACATTTTCTGCGGTTGGTTAATAAATGCAGGAGAGGTGCACTCATTTGTCTATTGTGGTAGAGTTGATGTAACATGTGTCCCCTCGATAACTTATTATCGGTATGTTTATTCCTTGTATGCCTTGCATATTATTGAAGATGGTCCGCCAAGAATGCAAGTTGTTGTGTACTGATAAATTTACAGTAGAACTTTCATCATTGCTCTAATCGAGTAAGGTCGAAGATCAGATATTACATGCATCAGGATGTGATGGTTTCTTGGAGAATGAGAGAACTAATAGATAATAGAGCAGAAAATCTAATATTCCTTACTCAACTGTCCATTTGGTCATAACAAAACATGAAATGCTGATAAAACTTAAGTAGATACTTGCATTGACAATATGAAGAACTTCGTAACCATTAACTTTTTCTCCTCCTCCCAAGTTTCAGTTCCATATTATCTAGCATCTGTCAATTCTTGCATCTATTGTCAGCCAATCAAATGGCGGTAGCCACTGAAAGTTATTACAAAGTAGAAGAATGAAATTTATGAAAGCCAAATTACTATTGTCGATTATTTTCACGTCCATTAATCATAATAAGGATAGGGAACGGTTATTCCACACACAATGGTGGTAGTGATTGTTATTCTGGGATTGGATGAAGGTGAAGCTAGTAAATTATATGGAACTGTTGAAATATAAGAGTGGGAGTTTGTCCTACATTGGAAAAAGTGAGGAAAGTAAACTAACATACAAGTCTAAGTGAGGTTACATCCTAAAACCAATTGGTGATAGGTAGAGTAGCCCACTAGACTTATATGTTGGTCTTCTTGACATAATCTATCATTCGGAGGTGTTAACAACTAACATAAGAGCAACATGCTCTGATATCATGTTAAAATTTACAATGGCCCTACGAGCCCATTGTAAATTCTAACAGGAACTACTAGGGAAGAAGAGGTTATGCTAAATCTCTTTTTATCTAATGAGGGATAAAAACCCATTAGTAAGTTGGAGATTGGCATGGTTCTACTATCTTTGTATACATCTAATCCTAGTTGTCTTCAACAATATGAAATTAAGTTTCCAAAATATTGAATGGGCCTTATTGAGTTCAGAAGCTCCAATAAGGATGCCTAGGAATCTCAAAATATCCTTTTTAATTTCTTTTGATTGTTATTAGATGTACATTAAAAGAATCCAAAATCCTTCGTGATTATTGTTAGGCTAGTTTCAACAATAATTTAAATAAAAGACAACCAAATGCGAACTACTAGCATAATCTAAAGTTGATTACGTAATGACATTCATTGTTTTATTGTACATGAATAAATGTCCTTAATCTTTTCTCGTTGTTCACTTAGTAAATTAGTTCAAGTATACATATTAATCGAAAATACATGTGAAATAACTTGTATAAGGGTTTGTATGTGATTGTTTATAAATTGTTATTTACTTATCTTTTACAGGGTTATTTACTTGCTATTTTGTAGGGTTATAATGACTCAATAAGGAAATTTAAAGTTAAATTATGGTAGATACTTTAATAAAGATCCTAAGCTGAGTTATGAGTGTGGATTGGCAAATTATTTTGATAAAGTGGATCTTGGATACTTACATGTTAACAAGGCATATTATAGAGTTTCGGGTTTTAGATTTAACGACTCTTTAAGGCTCATTGAATGTAATAAAAGTTGCATTAGATTAGTTAACCTTTTAAAAATACATGAGACAATTGAGGTATAGCTCACACACAAACTTGATGATCTGATTATGGCTCCAGAAGTTTTGATTATATCAGGTAATGATGAGCATGTTGTACATGCAGAAGTTGATGTAGATATCAATGTAGAAGAGAATAGTAATGATAGGGATATGAGCACCTGTGATAATGAAGCTAAAGGTGATGATGAAGTTGAAGGTCTTAATGAAATTAAAGGTGATGGTGAAACTGAAGGTGTTAATGAGCTAAGGTGTACACAATATAATTGATGTTTCAATTTTAGATGGACAACAACCAATGGAGATTAATTCTAGTAATTGTGAAAGTTTCATTCATACTGATGATTACCTTAGGTGGAGAGGAGCCTAGGAAGCCAATTAGAAGACCTAGCATAAGTGCTAGACATGAAGCAGGTGGTAATTCATTAAATTTGACACTTGTATGGAGTTTGCTAATGCTAATGAGTTCAAAAGATGTTAATTATTTAATAATAATAGGGTTTAACGTTTAATGGAAGAAAAGTGAGTCTTAAGTGAATTAGAGTTGGACGCATTAAAGGATGCAAGTGTGAATTGTATGCAACCTATGATAATATTGATAGATATTTCAAAATAAAAAATATTATTCTGAGCATACATGTTCCATAACAAACAAGCTAAGTGGTATCAACAAAGTTTCTAGCAAGACACTTCCTGGAAAGAATTCTAGGGAAGTCTAGCATTACCATTGCGAAGATGGTTGAAGAATGTTGAGAGGAATTTAAGAAAGAGCAAACATTAGACTATACTTATGAATATTCGAAACTACAAGGTTATATCTAAGAGTTAAAACATAGCAATTTCATATCAATAATGGAGCTACAATTATCATTGTTATAGTTCTAAGAGGTTATACATTTTTTTGGAGCTATAAAAGAAGAATTGAGGCATATGAGGCCCATACTTGGGGAATGATGATTGTTTTTTGAAGACTTAATTTCAAGGGCAACTAATCAATGGTATTAGAAGGTTTAATTTTGGACATGTGCATGTTCAGCATAGGTCTAAGACTTTAATAAGCAATTGAAGAAATTGGACATAAATAAACCTAGGCGTGTTTATGCTTTCTTGAGTATCCACAAGAGAGTTTGGCTAGGTTATACCAATCATTTGAGTCAAAGTATCCAATCATTGACAATAACATGAGAAAGACTTTCAACAGGTGGATCTTCCTAACAAAAGACAACCCAGTGATTAGTATGTTAAAAACTATAAGGAAAATGGTGAAGAGGAGACATACTAAAACGAGGGTATATGCATATGTATAAAAATCAAATATTGCACTTGCAATGAAAATCAGAAGCTAGAAAAAATAAAAAGGAGGCAATGCAACAAAGAGTTACGTGGAACAATGATGGAGCATATAAGGTAAGTAAAGGGGATAAAAAGCATATTATATGACTATAAAGGGACAATCATTGTAGCTGCAAAGCATAGGACGTATATGGTTACCCATGCAAACATTCCATAAGTGCTATTAATCCCTCTAAAAAAAATTGGAGGCATTTTTGGCTGATTGCTACGAAAGAGTACCTTTTACAAAAGTGCATAATAAGTGTTGTACCCTATTAAGGGAGCGGTCTTTTGACCATTAAATGATTTGGAGTAAATACATCAACCAATAGGGTGATGCCAGGAAGGCCAAAAAAGGAAAGGAAGAAAGATAAAAATGAACCAAAAAAAGTCTACAAATAAGGTGTCACAAAAGGAACAATTGCAATGTAAGAAATATAGTTCAGTTGGACACAACGATAGAACGTGTTATGTATCAAGACCTAATGAATAACATGCCAATGAAATTGATTAATGTTTTTTTTATATCTTTTTTAATTTTAATTTAATTAACAATGTTGGCGTTATGCATGTTATTTTGTAGGTTGAAAGAAGTTCAACTAAAGGGTCTTGTGTCAGATAATTGTAACAAGTAACGGTATAATGCTAACCTAATGATTCTTATATCTTACAGATTACAATGCTACTCATTTCATCTAATTTATGCTCAACAAAACTAAACTCAATGTTTCATATTAGCTACTAATCAATGTCTTCCTAGTTAATAAAGCATCATTATGAGTTGTACTAATTTTAAACTCTTATGCATTCGTTAGCATGTTGATCAATTTTAAACTTATATAAATGTTCATTCACAAGTTGCTAGTTCCACAAGCACTACTAAAAGGGATGTATTTACAATCTGATCCAAGATCTTTTAAATTGTCATTTAAACTAAGGGATCTTAAATTTAAGGGTAAGTCTAGCATAATCTCCAAACAATTACAAGCTACTGTAAGTAGGAGTAGAGCGATAATTAGGACTGGCAACCAACAAATTGACAAACCATACATTTGATTTGGTGTATTGATATATTTCAATTTATAACAATTGATTTGATGTATTTTGTAACTAAATTGTTGTTTTGCTTAGAGGATTGTTGTATTTATGATAAATATATGATACACATTTATATATGACATATCTTATAAGAAGAGAGATTTGATATTATTTGAATGACAAGTAGGTTGCATTATATAGTTTTAGTGTTATATATGTTTCCACTAGGTTGTATATATGTCATCTGCTCCATTTTTCACAATTTCATCTAGTAATCTAGTAATTGAGGTTTTGTTATGGATTAGAAGTAGATAGTAAGCTAGTAATGGAAGTTGGTGTATTTAATGCCTTATAAAGTATTATCTCCATTCAATAACAAAAAGCATAAGTACATTCATCTAGTTATACTAAAATTTTAATTTTACAACCATATAGAAGATGAATAATGAAACAACAGCTAAAATAAATAGCCTTAACCACAAACAATTCCTTTACAATAGCCTATAAATTATAAAGTTTCATTTCTAAAGGCATTAGGTGTATATCCTCATTGAAATAACATTCTAAAATCCGATATCAGCTTAATAAGAATTGTCTATTGAATAGTTGAGTGACAAATAAAAAATTGCAAGATGTTGCCAAAAAGAAAACCATGCAAACTATTATAACAATTGCAAACTAATTTCACTTTCTTTTCAAAGGCAAAGAAAACTCATATGATGTGTTATGACAGGAATTAACAATATCCAATACGAATAGGATATTTATGTATCACTACTTAGATCGTCGTGTGGTCGTCGAAATTGATTCGCTGGAGGTTATTAACATTCTTTCTTCTTCATCTCCTCATCTGATCAACCATCATTCTTTGGTGGCACGTATTCGCAGGTTAATTCGTCAAGCGTGGGAGGTTCAAATTTAGCACATTTATCGCAAAGGAAACCAAAGCGCTAACCGTTTGGCTGCTCAAGCTTTCTCTACACGCCCAGGACTGCAGTACCTCCAGGCACCTACGAAGGTTATTATGGATCTTTTACAATACAAGATGAAAGGCGAACTTTACCTCAGAACTCTACGTCAATGGACTGTACAGGTTAAAGTTAAGAGTGTGTAGTTTTTCTTTATAGTGAATCCCACTACAAATATCTAACATTTAGATGAGAATCCCAAATCATAGTCATCCCCACACACAAAACTAGCAAGCATAGTCATTCATAAATCACTCTCTTGAACCCAAAAGAAGGAAACATATAAACAAAGGCAAATTATACAGCTCCAACGGTGAAATATAGAAAAGATAAAACCTGCGTTAGATAAGAGGTAAGAGTGAAACAGAAAAGGTAAAACAAACCCAAAATAGGTGTCTACACTACAAATGCTGGTAGTTAGAAATTACAGATTAGGGATTTCAATCAGAAATAGAGAAGAATCCACTGCAAAATGAGAGAAAACGATGGAGGTGTTTGCTTTCAACCAAAAAAAGCACCAAGGGCTCAAAAATGTTGTCATCTTCGCCTAGTTTAAAGTCTAATCCATACGACAACGTTTAGCTTTTCCCTTACATTGACGTCTTGATGACTTCTTTTTGCAATTTACGTGACATGGGTTTATAGAAAATAATAAAATATGTCAAACTGTATTAATATTTATTTATGGATTCGAGGTGCTTTGCTTCTGATGTATAAATCTTGTAAGATACGAAAACAGAACTGTCTGACATACTTTATCTTCTCTTAAAATCACGATTCATGTCGTCACTCATCATCAGTCTTTAATCTTCTTCCTCATCTGTCCTAACCTTCCCCGAGATGGAAAATAAAGTAAAAGAAAAGAAAAGCACCAAGTTTCAGGTGTTCGTACTATTTTACCTCCGTTTCGCTCAAGTCATTACATAAGAAAAGCGTAGAGAAGGATTTGTGTTTTACTGGAAGAAAATTCTTGACCGCCTCCAGGATATTTCCAGGTCTGATAAGCCAGACCTCAAACCTGAGAACAAGTCCCTGAACTTTTTCATGCTTACCCTTAACAATATATAGGAAATAGAACTTCTTACAAGCACAGGTATAAGGAAAATGTAGAATTTGATTAGTACAGGATAAAGACAGAAGCAAGTGATACAGTTAACTTTCTACATATCCACAGTAGCAGTCAAGGACTGAATAACAAGTTGCCACACTTGCACTTCCAACACATGGGCTTATAATTGGAGATAGCATCCCCTCTGGAGTATGCAACGGAGGCAATTGCTTCAGAGAAATGAGTTCTTTGTCCTGGGGCTTCTGTTGTTGCAGGAACTTGAACTGCCTCGCAGTGTCCACAAGAGCCACACCTTCTCTCACACTTTGGTGGTGCTGACCCTATTGTATGAGCTCTAACTGACACCAACTTCTCCTCTTTAATTCCTACCTGTAAGAGTAAATTGTTTGACGAAGAACTTCCACAAACTGGTTTAGAAGTGAAATCAAAACGGTTATCATAGAATAAGTAAATAGTCGTTCAGGGACAGCGGTTACCTACCTGGGAACTGTCTATTAGCTTGGCCAGCGATCTTCCTGCAAAAATTGGAATTCCAAAAGTTCAGTTCCGAAATATTGTTAACTTTGCTCTTCTAAGACTCCTTTGGAATTTATACATTGGGATGTACTTACCTGCAGCCATAGGGCTCACAAATGTCAAGAAAAACAGGAAGGAAATCATAACATGTCTATTTCTCTTGCAATAGATGCAAATTCCAGCACTGCCCATTAAAGCAGAGTGAATCAGCAGAAAGAAGACCTGGAATTTACAGGTAGTCTCAGAAAGGAAGTAGAATCACAATCCTGAAAACTCTGAATTCCACCTCCTGAAATGCTAAAAGAGGAAGCTTTTTTTCACTCTTCAACTCTGATCACATGAACCTCTGTGTGTGTGGCAAAGAAGAGATGTAGCCAACCTAAAGGACAAAAGGGAAGGACCTCGACCTCGTAACATGAGCCAACGCAAAACCAATTCACTCGTCTCTGCCAAAAGGAAAGCCTGTGCTAGCACTATAAAATAGCAGCAGTGGCAGAGCAGAGAAGGAAAAGAGGAGAGGAAAAGAAAGTGAATTTGAACTGCGAAACAATATAAACACAGCGACAAAGATTTATAGTTTCTCGTTTGGTCTTCCTCAAGCTTATGTTGGCTCAGATTTGAGAGAGTGTGTACTTGGGATTTGAACAGTAAGCAATTTTCAATTTGACACGCAAGTCGCTTTCCTTTTTGTCTATTGAGAAGAGCATGAATCTATTGCTCCCAAGGAGGATACTATTTGCGGATAGGCATCTAGAATGTAGACATGGACTACATATTTTGCTTGAGAAGCCATAAGAGGAAAGTTCTGTATCTTCTGAGTACGGTAATCAGTGTGGTTTTTATCTACAAGCCACGCAGTTTCTTGGGGAAAAGCTGCAAAACCGTTTTGACTCGTGCTCTGTAATTTGCAGTATATCCAACTTACACACAACCATTTTTAATGTGGGTGTCGGTGATATATGCGTTCACGTATGTGTTTACCATATCGCAATAGTATATAAAGTAAGTTCTTCGATGGTATGGTTTCCGAATGCCAGATTGGGACCATCATGGCAATAAGTTGAATCGGTAATATGTTACGTATACTCACATACGAAATGCAATTTTAGAGTGTTTCTAGAACAGTTTAACAAGGAAAAACCAGAAGAAAACTTGTCAACAATTCTTTGTTTCTCTGTTTTGTTTTTCATCTGTACAATTTACATTTGAAACATTCCATTGACCTTTACAAGCAATTGAGCTTCTATAGAAGAAAATTGTCCACCATGTGCTGGATAACGTCAGCCCCATCGGAATTCATACATGTACCATTTACCTGAACATATAGGAGGGTAAAATTGGAGACTGTAATGTCTGCACTCTGTAACCCAGATAACAGAGTACGAGCAGAGAACTGTGTTACTCTGTTATATCTTTTAATTCCCGTTTAAAGACAAAGCTCAGAGTCCAAGAAGAAGTACTTTACCTGAATGGTATTGTGTGATCCAAACCGTTGTGCACCTTCTTTGAAGTAAACATCAACCCTTTCCCAACTCACTTTTGTCAAACCTCTTAGCATTTCCTCTGCTAGTAATTAACACAAGATTGGCTTCAAAATCGCTAGTTTAATATTAAGAAGTCGTCATTAGTCATTAGGAGAGACAACAAAAAGCCAAACCTTCCATGTCAGTAGTTTTGCATCCATCAACTCTAGCATTACTAGTTCTTGCAACTTTTGATGAATCGAAGTAAACAATATGAGGGTACTTGCTATCTTTTGAAAGATGACGTCTCTGGTAAATGGAGAGGGGCATTAGAAGATGCTATTATTCTTCAGAAAAGGGAGTAAAGCAATCCTCAAAGTTAAACAATTACCTTTGGAAGCTCAGTACGACGGCGCAGTGATGATGTGCTCCAACCAACAAGATCTTTAAGAGAGTTAAGTTCATCACGTAAATAAGGAAACTTTCTGATTATCATCACCATTAATTCTTCAAGACATTTCTTCATGAAGTGTCTAAGGAATCCCTAACTAATAATTATCCATAATTACATAAGAAGAATGAGGATACAGTCAAAACGTACATTTGCATATGCAACACGGCGCTTGAAGGATGCCAAAGCAGATCTACAGTGACAAAACAGAAACAGATTAACAAAGAAAGAAAGGAAAAGGGACGAATTTTATTCTCTTGTTCCCATCTGAAGAAAGTAGGCTTGGTTGTGAGGATAATAAAAGTTTGGCCAAACTAACATAAATTTGAGATCTTCAGAATCCGCAACCATCTGAAGAAGTAGAGGAGGTCTTCCATTACGACCATCTGCTAAGAACAGATGTTTTCCAGTTCTGCCAAGAAACCCTGAAATACGAGCAACTAGACTTTCCAGAGACCAGACACCGCAAAATACTGGTGCCTGTACAAACACGAGGATTTCAAGCTTCTTCAAAAATGAAAACACAGGTTTCGAATAGTCTCGCTTCTAAGTTTCTATCATGTGAAAGAAAATGCGAAATGCAAGGATTTTAAGAGGGGTAGAACAGAGGACCTGTTTATGCCACCTTGAACCAAGGTGTGGAGTAGCAAAAGTTATGAAATTCATAGGTTCCAGTTCAGCAATCTTCCCTGGGGATGTTTCTTCAAATTCATCATCTTTACGCTCTTCGTTTCCTTGAGAAATTTCCTTTCTAGTGCCCCTCCCATAGAGCTTAGCGATCGCATATCTTGCAATCACTCCACCTAATGAATGTCCCACGAATGAGATCTTCTGGACAGATGGGTGGCTTTGACGAACCGATTTGACCTGAAAGAAACTCGTTAACACCCTCCGAGTCCTCCTGACGATGGAAATAACTTAGTGCTCAAGTGCCAACCAAAAATCAGTTCATAACCCACCTCTTCAGCTAATCTACATCCCATCACATCAACCCCATGTAATGTCAACATCCGAGTATTAACTTTGCTACCTGGATTAACCATTTGACCAGAGTCACTGTGATTGAAACAGGGTAACTGAAACAGTTTCCACATTTCTATTCCCAGAAAGCTGTAAATTGAAAGGACTCACAGTGAACAACAATGTCTCTGGGGTACTTTCTCAAAAGCTGCTTTGCGCCATATTTCCAATCCGTCGCACTGCGAGAGATCGTAAAAGTAAAGATTAAAACTTTACAATAAAGCATGGAAAAGAGATGCTTATAAACAAACAAAATTAAGACCCAATTAGGCTCAGTCCCACCTGCCAATAATACCGTTAACCATAACAACCAGGTGACTAGGATTCGAGGGCTCTCCGATCCCATCGACCCTTATGTCAAAACTCCCTTCTTTTTCATTTTCCACTCTAAAGCAACCAAATTTTGGCATATACTTATTGTTCCTACTCTTCTCTTTATGCCTACCATCACCACCGCTACTCTTCGCTGCTATGTCATTGACCCCATTAGAGTCTCTCATCGGAGTTTCTTGTAACTTCCTAGCACCGTCTCCGACAACAGCAGAGTTCATGTCGGAACCAACTAACTAAGGCTGATCGGAGCAACTATGGAAATTGTTGAGTCAATGAAGCGTAGGTTCATTAAGAAATGAACAAGCGGCTTAAATACTTATGGGTCCCAGCTCGACCTTCCGTGAAGCTGCCTGGCATGTACATAATTGTATATGTACGAAGACTGGGAGTCAGAGAAGAGAAGGGACATTTTCCAGAAATAAGACTTTTGTTTCACCTTATTTACGACCACCCATCGTGCTTACGAAGTATAGAAGGGAGAAAAATGGAATTCAGAAAGTTAAGCAAAGCGTTGGTGAGATGGCGGTCTATAGGGATTCTAGAACAGTTTTACTTTTCAAATATGTTTAAGCCACGTCAGCTTCGTCATTTCGAAGTTCTCCTCAGAGGTTGTGTTATTTTGTTGACTGGGTCTCCGTGAGATCATGATCGTTGGATAGGTTAATTGTGACGAACAGTCTAGCGACTTGGGGTAGCCGCCAAATGCTGATGTGTAGTTCTTTGACTTCTTCGCCGCCGACGGGCTTGGCTGCCTATATTATTTTAATGTTTTTGTTTCTAATTATCAACATAATCTTCAAAAGTCAAACATTAACATATATAAGCCAATTTTTTTCCTAGAATCATGTAAATTAATATTATGTAATTATTTTGTTGATTTTGTTTCTTTAATTAGAGTCATCTACAATATATAAATAGATAGATATACATAACATTAAACATATACAAAAATACACAAACCTTTTCATCATTTCCTTTTTCTTATTTATTTTTACATAATATCATAACCCCCCCTCCCCCTCCTGTAATAAAAGGAGTCAACATTTTTTAGTTTGTTTATGTGTTTTCACATCATTCTACTTTTATATTTTGTGTTTCTAAATATGCTCCAAAAATAGTTTTTTATATACACCTTAAGTAGATTACAACAGTTCAAAATTCATCCTCGTAAGCATGCCCACACATTATCACACATCAAGAAAAGTTATTAGACTTTGAAATCCTAGTTCAAGGTGTTTGGAGGAAGAAGAAGATCAAAATGACATCATTTAGTCACAAAAGTTTAGAAATTTTGTGAGACTACGGCTTCTGCCATATCATCGTAAGCACCTGCCACATCATCTAACATCTTAGACAATGTCACATCATATTGTGCAACATCAGCATGCATGTTAGTTGCCACATCATTAACCAACTCATTATCATCTCATCAAATATTTAACATATCAGTTTTTCACATGTCGCTACTTGATTTGTCCATGTGTCTCCTCTTCTTTAGTTTGGTTCAAACCAATCGGTTTGGTTTGATTTGGTTTAAAAAGAGTTGACAGATATTTTGTCCGCCTGATTTAACATATTTTTATTCGATTTCTTTACAAATTAGACCAATTCCTAAAGTTTTTTAACGTTATAAATCCAATTCTGAGGTCAAAATAATTAAATCCTATCTCTATAATCAAGTTTTCTCTTATTTTAGTGTTTTCATTCCCTATAGATGCCTCAAAACTTTCCTAATATGTTTTCATTTCTATTCATATCATCTTTGATGATTACAACTATGATTTTTGGGCTGCTGAAGAAATGTATAGCTTTTTTAAGGGAAGACTTATTTGTTGTATTGTTAATAGAGAAATACCTAGACTCATTTAAAAAGATGAAGACATTTATGTATTCACCGAACGATTGGTGGCATGGGATGGAATGAACTATCAAATCTTAACATGGTTTCGAAATATATGTGTCAAAGCTATCAAACTTGACTTTTGACATTTTGACACAACCCAGGAGGTAATGAAATTTTCTGGAAAAATTATTATTCTGTATTTGATAACGTCCACCGATTTCAGTTACATAGGAGATTTCATCATATGGAACAACAACATAGACAAACAATAGATAGTTATATGTCTGAATTACAAGAACTTTAGGATCAACTGGCATTTGGCAATCCTACTTGGCCTAGTACTAGTGTTGCTGCAATCTACATAAATATGTGAGATCGTTAACATGTATGGCATTTGCTTATGACTCTCAATGATGAATTTGTTCTCATTTGCAGCTCTCTTCTTTATAAAAGAACTCAACTCAATTTCAACATTATGATTAAGGAGTTCATCTTAGAGAAAAGTTGCCTTAATATGATCCGCATGAAAAATCCATCTAATGGTATTCTTGCAACACATACCTCTTCTCAAACTTCTCATAACTCAAGTAAGAAGTTGTGTAAAGGATCTTGTAGCTACCGTAAAAAACTTGGACATCACATCTTTGAATATAGAAAAAGACTAAAACAAAACTTTGGACAAGGTAATTCTTCCAAGTCTCTTTAGCCTGCTTTTACTGCCGCTGTTGTTGCTATTGAGCGGCCAACAAAAAGCGTCTCTCCCAATTTCTCTTTAAAGGAACTTCACGCCCTTCTTTAACTACTTTTAACCATGACAATCCGGCCTGATTCAGTCCAAGTCAACAAGCCAGTCTAAGGTTGACCAAGCCACGGGTCGAGATTTCTTGGCTAGACCGGACCACAGGCCGGTCGAGGGCCAGGGTTGTCGAGGCCTAGCCTACCCTGTGGCCATACCGAAAGCAACAAAACTACGTCATTTTTTTAATTCCGAGCTTGACATCTCATAGGTCAGATCGGGCCTCGCCCAATGCCATCCCCAACTACTTCAACTAGATTATAGTACAGTCTCTTCCTTTGCCCTATATGTCACTTCAAGTACCTCAAGTTCTTAGTATCTCAATTCTGCTTATTGCAATTATATAACCTCTAATTCTTCCATTTTTAATCTTTAACAATACCATCTATTCCACCCATTATTCACATTGCCTATAATTCTACCATAGATTTATAACATATAGGTGTTGTTCACACATCTAAATTACATTTACCTTAAATCTTTCTTGTTTCCAAATTCTCATTAAATCTTATTTATCTTGGACAATTAAGTGAATTTGGTATTAACTTATCCTTTTCGAGTCGTGGTTGCATTATGCAGGATCTACAAACAAGCAAGACCTTTAAGAGAGGTCGTAAGGTTAGATGACTGTTTGAGGTTACTTTTCTAAATCTTCCTTCAAAGCTTGTTATTATTGTTGTCACTTCTCATACATAGCGCTCTTGCTTGGCTCATCTTTCTACCTATATATTAAGATATTTAATCTCTAGCAATACTAAGACTGAACATTTTGATTGTGTCCCTTATCAGTTATCGAAAGTCATACTTTACCTTTTTCTTTTAATGATCCTATCGCTTTAGCACCTTTTGATCTAATTCATTATGATATTTATGGTCTTGCACCTTATGAAACTATGGATGGCATGAGATATTTTGTGAACTTTTTTGATCATATTTCTTGTTATATATGGATTTATCTAATACGACATAGATCTTAACTATTCTCCATTTACTCTCATTTTACTAATATGATTCAAACTTAATTCTCTTATAAGATTAAATTATTTTTAACTGATAATGTTATATAATAAAAAGATACAAAATTTATTAACTTCCTTAATCTTAACAAATGGTCAGATTGGACGCAAACATAGACATATTCTTGACAATGTTCGAGTCTTTCTTATATCATTTTCTTGTCCTGAAACCCTTTGGGAAAAAGCAGCCTTTCCTGCTGTTTATACTATCAATCGTATTCCTTCTCCTATCATTGGTAATATTTCTCGATGAGTGCTTATTCAATTGTTATCCGGCCTATCAGTCTCTTAAAGTTTCTTTACGTGCATGTTTTATTCTATTACAACCTCATGAGCACACCAAACTAGAACTAAGAGTGAGTTTATATTGTTTTTTAGGGTATGGCATAGAGCACAAAGGATATAGTTGTTGGGATCCACCATCTCAAAGACTTCAAATCTCTCGACAAGTCAATTTTTGGGAATATAAATTTTTTTCCACAATATCAAAATTTTGAGTCAGCAAACCATCGCATAAATTTTTTTCTAACCCTACTATATCTTTGTTTCCTGATATTTCTTCTGTAGGTTCGTCTTACCGCTCTAACAATTTATCACAATCAACATTTGATTCTATTATATCATCTCCAACTGCAGATCCTCCACTTTCACCAAACGACTCTGTAGCGCCCCAAATTAGGGGTTAGAATATTAAAGAAATTCAGTACGTGTGATGCTTGCTATTCGGATATTGATAAATTGTGCATAAGCATTTTGGCATGCATTCATGACATTTTCCGGGTAAATTGGTTTAATGAGACTTCTAATTTATTCGGACTGTATTAATATAATTTTGGCAATTTTCGTATACTTTGAATATTTTTAGAAATTGTTGGTAAATTATTTTTATGTGAATATTTATTTGGAGAGTCATATTATTATTTTAGAATTTTTTGGAAATTATAGGAAATTTTTCTAAAATTTTGGATTATTTTATTTTTAGATTATCCATAAAATAATAATAAAAAATAAATAACTAAATGAAAAAAGAAAGAAAGAACCAAGTAGACAGTGGCACGAGGCAGCTTGTAAAGGAGACATTTAGCTAATCTTATAAGACACGTACA
>JANKOE010000002.1:6330626-6348120 GCA_026284465.1 Erythroxylum citrifolium | reverse complement strand
TTTGTCCCGGTTAGGTTTTCCGACCTCTGCGTGGATACCGTTAGAGACGGTCTCCTTTGGTCGTTATGGTTTGATTGATTATACATACACATGGATCCTGGCTTTCGGGAATATCCCGGGACAAAAATTTTTGTTTTCCGCACTGTGTTCATGTGATGGACATACCGGGATTTTCCTACATGGATACCGTTAGAGACTGTCTACTTTGGTCGTTATGGTTTGACTCTTCATATAGACACATGGATCCTGGCTTTCAGGAACGTCCCGGAACAAAAAATTTTATTTTTCGCACCGTATGTATGGGATACACACACCGGGATTTTCCTACTTACTAAACATCTCCAAATTGTATTACAGACCCTATGGGAAAGACAGTTGTATGCTAAGCTGAGGAAGTTTGATTTCTGGCTTCAGGAGATATCATTTCTAGGGCATGTTGTCTCTTCTGAAGGAATTAGAGTTAATCCTAGTAAGATAGAGGCGATTGTTAATTGGAAGCCACCACGGAATGTGACGGAAATTATCTAACTTTGATGGAGTTTGCTTACAATAACTATCTAACTTTGATGGAGTTTGCTTACAATAACTATCTAACTTTGATGGAGTTTGCTTACAATAACAGTTATCAGACGAGCATTAGCATGGCACCTTATGAAGTGTTGTATGGTAGGAAGTGTAAAACTCTGGTATGTTGGACGGAGTTGAGTGAAAACAAGATGATCGGGCCAAAAATTGTGAAAGATACTAAAGAAAAGATTCAGATTATTCAACAAAGATTAAAAGTTGCCAGTGATAGGCAGAAGTCTTATGCTAGTCAAAAAGGGAAAGAAATTGAGTATCAAGTGGGTGATAAGGTGTTTTTGAAAGTGTCACCATGGAAACACATACTTCGGAAAGAAGGGTAAGCTTAGTCCGCCATTCTTCGTTCCTTATGAAATTCTGAAAAGAATTGGACCAGTAGCTTATCAGCTGGCTCTTCCTGAAAAATTGGCCAGGTTATATGATGTGTTTCATGCTTCTATGCTAAGAAGATATCGATCTGATGTGACACATAAAACTCCAATGCAAGAAATTCAGGCATAACCGGATTTGTCGTATAAAGAAGGGTCGGTTTCTATCTTAGCCAGAGAAGTTAAACAGCTCAGGAACAAGTCAGTGCCTTTGGTAAAAGTACTTTGGCAACATCATGGACTTGAGGAAGCAACATGGGAACCTAAAGAAACCATGAAAGTTCAGTACCCTCAACTATTTTAACAGGTATGAATTTCGAGGACGAAATTCTTTTAAGGAGGAGAGAGTTGTAAGACCCCAAAATGTACCCTATTTGAAATAATACATTTTTATGAAAGTACATGCGTGATTGGAGTTAGAATTTTGCTATGATTTGAATATGAAAGGCTTATGACTTGAATTTTTGATCAAGCAAATTATAGTGAGTAAATTGGAATTAATTAATACCCTTAGAAGATTAAGGTAATTAAATGTATATTTGGACTAGGAAAAGTATCAAGTGTTAAGTGAAGTTGGTACATGAAAATTAGTATGACTACACCTATACTTTAAATGACATTTGGCATGATTGATATGTTGACTAGTTTTATAGGTGACTAGTGGCAGCATTTTAATTAGGCAAATGGCATTACATGCATTAAGACTTGTGGCTTGATGCGTTACGTGCATTAAGAAATGTGGCTTGATAAATTAAGGACACCTAGCAAAGCAATAGCTAAAGCACTCAAGCTCATTTCAGCAGCCTACTCCCTCACTTTGGCTTCTTTCAAATGAAATTTCATTCTCTTACTCCCCCTCTCAACTTTTGGACCTTTGCTGAAGCTTGGATCATCATCTTTGTAAGTTATTTCATTAATAAATAGGTCTTGTGATGCTATGATTGATGCTGGAAATTGGTTCGGATGAGTAGTTCTACTGGATAGGTGTCGGTATTTTAGCCATATCATTCTCTGTAGGTATCCAAATTGGATGAATTTAAATTCTTATTAAACTAGAAACTTATATCTACAACTTTCATGAAGGCGTAGAATTTGATTTATGTCACTAATTATGTCAAAAGTTGGCTTGAAATTGAGTATCTGAAATCTGTCACTGTTTGCAAATGTTGAGTGAAAACACTTCATTTCAAACAGTGACAGATTCCAGATACTCAATTTCAAAATGTTGAACCAAATTTAATAAAATTGGTGTCAATAGAAACTTAAGACATAAAGGAACAAATTTGTAGAAGAATTTTTGGCCTAAATTCTTCATTTTCATTGTCAAAATAACCGTGTAACATTGACCAGAAAGTCTATTTTGTGGAAAAACTGGAAGAAATGAAGTGTTTTCACTCAACTTGCTTTGGTATTTCGATTATAACTTGCACTGTGGATCTCTAAATGAGTTGGTTCTTAATTCAGATTAAAATAGAGACATATTTCTACAACTTTCTTGAAGAATTTGAATTTTAAGTTTGTCTATAAGATTTTCAAAAATTGGCATGAAATTGAGTCTCAGCTTTGGTTGTAGCACTACTAGGGACAGAAATCATATTCTGTAGTTTTTGAATAAACTGTATTGATGTAGGCCGAATTAGACTAAGGTGTCTTCACCAAAGTTGAAGCTTATTATCTTAGCTTTAAATTGGTATAAAGTTTGTAGTTTTTGGATATTGGAATTGAAAGTTATCTGGTGTACAACTTGGAGGCATGATCACGCATTAGTCAAAATGTGAAATATATACAGTCTGTAGTATTTTGAACATAACTCATTGAATACTAAAACAAATTGGATGAACTTGGTATCATTGGAAACCTAAGACAAAGAAGGAAAACTTTCTAGAATGAAGTATTACCTAATTACCTCACCTTTCCGATGAGAATAATTGAGCAAAGTGGACCCGAAGGTGGACTATGAAATAAATCTAGATTGAGGGATTGAGTATGATTTCACATGATCAATAATGTGATAAGATTAAGGATAAAAAACCTTGATTTTTGACATGAACATGTATCATACATGTTCAGTATATATGAACGTGCATAATTGAATTCATAATTGTGCACAATAGTAATATATATTTGTATTGAATGTTTTAGAGAAACCCTTAGAGCGACCTATTCCAGATATTGCCAGGACTTTGAGGCAATAAGCAAACAGGGAGCTTTTGTAAGTAATCTTAGATGGACATACCTTACTCTGTTCTTCTTGTTGAAATTGATTTATACTGATTATGTTTTGAATTCCGGATAATGATTGTCCGAGACGTTTAATGCATGATTATATCATTGGAAGTGCTAATTATATGGGAATATGATTAACTACTTGCTTTGCACATAAAATGCCTGAGCTGACTTTGTTTTGTTTAAAAACTGTTGAGTCCTAGTTGTGGGTAAATAGGCATTCCTATGAGGGTCTGCAGTTGCTTCTGTGACACTTTGGTGTCTTCTGTTAGTGACATTTTGGTGTCTGACACTTCTGTGTCTTCTGTTATTGACACTTCGATGTCTTCTGTTATTGAGACGTAAGTATCTTCTGTGATATGATACCAATTTTGGTATCTTCTGTATAAGTCTCGTTACCCACTTCTGTTGACGGATTAACAGTCATTTGATTGTGTATTCTAATATATGTTGGATTTTAAAATAAATAAAATGATGTTTTGAACTGAAGAGATTGTGCCTTCTTTGATATTCAGTTCTGTTAACTATGTAACTATTCTGAAATTTAAATATCTACTTGTGATATAGCTTGATTCAGTATGATTAATTGTCAAATTATGCATAGTTTAGTTATTACTCACTAAGCTATATGCTTACACGGTGGATTTGTCCCGTGTAGGTTCTGAGCGACGTTTATAAAGACTGGGACAAGACAACCGCAATGGCCAATAAAATCTGAGTGTTGTTTTGAAAATAATATAGAGTTTTTGGTTTGACTTTTGGGTTTGTATCTGATATGTATATGTGAATTTGTTTGTAAGTTTGTAACAATGATACTTCAGTTTGGTTTGGATTTTTTTAGCGAGTTTGTGTTAAGTACTATGAAATTTAATGTATGTTTGCCTGAATTGTTTACTGGAAGTTTTCGTATACTTTGATTTGTTTGTACTGTCTTATGTGACATTCATATATCCTTCCAGGGGGTATGTGAGTGTTACACAACTTGTCTCAATCTCATCTCAATCATAAATTGTTGATCTTCTTACCAAATCACATCCACCTTGACGTTTTCAAGATCTTTTTTTCAAACTCAAGTTATCGTCTTCACTACTATCTTGAATTTGAGGGGTGATATTAACATAATCTTCGGAAGTCAAACATCAACATATATATAACCTTAATTTTCTCTTTGAATCATGTAGGTGAATAAAATGTAATTATTTAGTTGATTTTGTTTCCTGAGTTGGAGTCACCTAAAATGTATAACTAGATGAATGTCCATAACATAGAACATGCGCAGAAATACAAAAATCCTTTCGTAATTTCTGGTTTGTTCTTTATTTACAAACTAATTAGGCAACACTAAAATCTCTTAAAAAAGATCAAATGTAAAAGTAAATCCTGGACAAGGATGGGTATAAGGTTTATGGAACACATGCACGTAGTTGACAGGAACCGTAACTTCCAAGTCTAGGTTATCGTGCTTGTCCTTTGTCCTTTTCCTGACTGTCTGACTCTTTATGATAATGTATTAGCTGACTTCCGTTCACCGGAATATAGAAAACAAAGAGATGGTTCTAGGCTAGATCCTTCAATTTTTTCAAGCCTTCTAGAGAACATTCTTTGAATTAAAACCACAGTGAAATGATTACTTAACTGAAATTGTCCATCCATTTCATTGGTTTGCTGGAGAAAGAATCATGATCAAGAGAACTTAAGTTGGATATATAATTAAAAGTTTTTACATAAAGCAAGAACGATGATAGAGAGTGGGCTTTAGAGCCCCCACTGCACAACAGTTAACCTTAAATCAAACACTGGTTTTGTCGCTTTTCGAGTCCACACCATGTTTAAGATTGGGCAGCTTTGTTAATGGTTTCAGGTCCAGAATCGTGTCCGTCCTTTTAACGTCTGCTTGTCCCTTCCAATCAAAACCGAGCGAGTCAAACCCGCTTAGCACAGAAATTGTGATCAGTGTTTTAAATGAATTTAGCTGAGAAATGGAGATAACGTCGTATTCCACCATTGTTAAGTTGAAGTAGAATGGTAACCCTTTACCTAACTTCAACTAAACCTATGAACATGTTCCTTATTATCTAAGATTTTGATACAAAACTGCAAATTGTGTTAAAAGTTTAATCATACAAGCATGTCCAACCCCATAAACCTTCTATTCCAATTCAAGCATACAAGGAGGCAGTAGGGGAGCTAGGGGGTAGACCAATCTGCAAGACAAAGCAATTACTTCCATTGATGGGAAAAAAGAATATGCCAAAAATGAAATAGAAAACGGAGATTTTTCTTGGGGGAATGAGGAATAAGGTTGTTTGTTGTCGTGATTCTTTGGTTTGGATAAAACCCGACAAAACATAACTGGAACATGAAGCTAAAAAGAGGAGTTTTGCAGCAGAAATCTGATTGGCTGTTTGGTGTGTTCGGTCCCGCGCTTTTCGTAGCTTTCACTTGAATATCTCAGAAACGGTTTGCCTATATAATGGGGAAGTTCTCCACTTGTTGCTTCACCAGTCAAGCCTCCAAGAGAAATCGAGAGTTCAAACAACATCAGGATCAGGTACTCACTTTCTGCATTCTATCGACGTCGACTCGATTTTGGAACTAAAACCCATTCTTTGTTTTCATCTCATCTTTTGTGTTTGTGTTGAGCAGAGATCGGAAGCGTCCATGGAGAACCAACAACCGTATAATGGCAAAGAAAGGTCTGAGGTATGGCTTTGATTAGTGATGCCAGCTTTCGCATTTTAGAATATTTGAGTAAATTCTAACTGGGGTTTCTTTGTTGCTTTATTCTTTTCTTGAACTTCCTGGAAGTCGATTGTGCAGTCATTCCAGGGACATTTAACCTTTTATACAATGTTGCATTTTGGAATTTCATATCGAGCATTATTTGTCTGTGAATTGTTTGCTAGTGAATGCATTAAAATTCGCCTCTTAATCTATGTCCTCTTTCTTGTCGAGTACCAGCAACGAAATGCTTGCAGATTTAAATCAACGTCCAGACATCTGCCTAAGTCACTCATTTTAGATTCCTGGAACTCGAAGAACATATATGATTGACTATACTCGTTGAACTGTTATGAAGCTGTTGAATTAATTTTGTGGAGCAGATAAATCTCTGGACTGAGTGTTAAATATGTAACCAATTACTCTGCTCTTGACAGGTTGCCAACCAAGATATAATTGATTCAAAAGATCTTACCGCTGCCAATATCTTGGCAAATCATGATTTCTCTCAAGGGTTGCATTCTTGGCACCCAAATTGCTGTGATGCCTTTGTGGTTTCATCAGAGTCAGGTCCTCATGGATTTCTAGCTACTTCAGGTGGTCATTATGCTGTTGTTTCAAATAGAAAGGAATGCTGGCAGGGATTGGAACAGGATATTACAAACAGAGTTTCTACAGGACGTTCATATTCAGTTTCCGCACAAGTTGGGGTCTCTGGGGCACTTCAAGGATCTGCTGATGTTATTGCAACTTTGAAGTTGGAGCATGATTCAACTACTAGCTATTTGTTCATTGGAAAGTAATAATAATATTTCCCCATTTAACTGCATCTCCTTTTCAAAAACATTAGATCACTTTGATGATTGATATCTTTGCAGGACTTCTGCTTATAAGGAGAGATGGGAAAACTTGGAAGGCACATTCTTGTTGACAACCATACCAAATCGGGTGGTTTTTTACTTGGAAGGGCCGTCTCCTGGAGTGGACCTACTGATTGGATCAGTCTATATCACCTCTTCGAATCCCAGCGAGTCGAATGTAAACATTCATCTTACCCTCTTCTCCTTACTTCACCTCAATTTATAGGACTTTGTTACATGCAAGCAATAATATAGCTGTTGATTTTTGACATAAGGAACAATGGGTTGGTTATGGTACATAGTTTTGGCAATATTCATTGCATTCATTCACATTGATGGATAATGCAATCTCAAGTTTTTACTAAAAAGTTAAATTCATTCTTCATTTTCTTTATAGGTTTTTGGATATAGTTAAGCACTCATTTTAGATTCATGGAACTGAAATTAGACCATATGTGATTGACTGCATTCGTTTGAATTGTATGAAGCTGTTGAACTAATTTTGTGGACCAGATAATCGGCAGACTAATTATTAATGTGTAACTAAGTTATTCTGCTCTTAACAGGCTGCCAACCAAAATATAAGTGATTCAAGTGATTGTACAGCCGCCAATATCTTGGCAAACCATGATTTCTCTCAAGGGTTGCATTCTTGGTACCCAAATTGCTGTGAAGCCTTTGTGGTTTCATCAGATTCACGTCCTCAAGGATTTTTACCAACTTCAGGTGGTTATTATGCTGTTGTTTCAAACAGAAAGGAATGTTGGCAGGGCTTGGAACAGGATATTACCGATAGAGTTTCCCCAGGGTCTTCATATTCAGTTTCCGCACGAGTGGGGGTCTCAGGGGCTTTTCAGGGATCTGCTGATATTATTGCAACTTTGAAGTTGGAGTATCATGATTCAGCTACCAGCTATTTGTTTCTTGGAAAGTAATGATACTATTACTTCATTTCACTGCATCTCCTATTTGAAAAATCAGGTGACCTTGATGATTAATATCATTGCAGAACTTCTGCATCAAAGGATAGGTGGGAAAAATTGGAAGGCACGTTCTTGTTGTCAACCATGCCGAACCGAGTGGTTTTTTACTTGGAAGGGCCATCGCCTGGAGTCGACCTACTGATTGAATCAGTTGCTATCACCTGTTTGAATCCCAGCGAGTTGAATGTATACATTCATCTTACCCTATTCTGCTTACTCCACCTCAAAATATAGGACTTTGGTACATACCAGCAATAAAATATAACTGTTGATTTTTGACGAATGGGATAATGGGTTGGTAATGGCATGTTAGAAACTTTTGGCTATATTCATTACATGCGTTCCCATTCGATGGATAGTACAATCTCAAGTTTTCACTAAAATTTAAATTCATTCTTATTTTCTTTATAGGATTTTGGACATATCTGTGCATATATATGTACTTATCTCTCAAAAAGATTTTGGGTTATAGATGAAAGTGGTGGAATAACTCTTTTCCTTTTGCTTTAAAAGAATTCAAGCACCAGTCTTTTCTGTTCTGGAGATGATGTTGAGAACATTATCCTAAACCCCAACTTTGATGATGGATTGAATAATTGGTCCGGTAGAGGTTGCAAGATTGTGTTACATGATTCTATGGCAGACGGGAAAATCGTTCCCCAGTCTGGAAAAGCTTTTGCTGCTGCAACGGAACGCACGCAGGGCTGGAATGGTATTCAACAGGAGATAACTGCAAAAGTGCAAAGAAAGCTTGCTTATGAGGTTACTGCTGTAGTTCGGATATACGGTAACAATGTCACAAGTGCTGATGTGCGAGCCACCTTATGGGTTCAAACACCAGATCTCCGAGACCAATATATAGGCATTGCCAAGTTAGTTTCTTTCTCTGCTTTAAATCCATGGAGCTGTCATTTAGTACGTTAGGTTGTGCATTTTTGACAAAGTAATTAGTAAATAACTTAACCCTGAATTCATACATGGTTCCTTTCCATGTTGAGCCACTAGTACCCTGAATTCATACATGGTTCCTTTCCATGTTGAGCTACTAGTCTTTTTCTTCAATCTGAATATTTTATCCAATAGTTGTGCCATATGTGATAAATGATATAATCAGCTTTGTCATGGTTATTAAGCTAATATCTATAATTACATCTGCTCTGATATGCAGTGTGCAGGCAACAGATAAGGACTGGGCACAGTTACAGGGCAAGTTTCTTCTAAATGGTTCCCCTAAAAGAGTGGTCGTTTATATGGAAGGCCCACCTGCTGGCACAGATATTCTTCTCAACAGTTTAATCATAAAGCATGCAAAGAAGATCTCTCCCTCACCTCCTCCAGTTATTGAGGTTAGTCGATGAGTAATTTAAACTTAAATATCTTTGTTTTTCTGTTTTCACATTGATATTTTGATTATGGATTCTTGAATTCCAATTCTTGCAGAATGAGAAATTTTTTATGTGGTTTGATAATTCATTTCACCTTCAATTTCTTTCTGATTGATTTATTTAGCTTCTATAGAAATTTGATCTATTGTTTAACTGAATTGTGATGGTTTAAAGAACCCATTATATTGGTTTTTATTTCACAGGATCCTGCTTACGGGGTTAATATAATTCAGAATAGCAATCTCAATGATGGAACCAACGGATGGTTTCCTCTCGGTAATTGTACTCTTAGTGTTGCAACTGGTTCGCCACATGTACTTCCTCCAGTGGCTAGAGAATCTCTTGGACCTCACGAACCTTTAAGTGGTCGCTGTATCCTTGTGACTAAACGCACTCAAACTTGGATGGGTCCTGCACAGTTGATCACGGACAAAGTCAAGCTTTTCTTGACATACCAGGTTTCAGCTTGGGTTAAGATTGGTTCTGGATCAGCTGGTCCTCAAAATGTGAATGTTGCACTTGGTGTGGACAGTCAGTGGGTCAATGGAGGACAGGTTGAAATTAATGATGACAGATGGCACGAGGTTGTTGGATCCTTCAGAATTGAGAAACAACCATCCAGGGTCATGGTTTATGTCCAAGGTCCAGCTACAGGTGTTGACCTTATGCTTGCTGGACTTCAGATTTTTGCTGTTAACCGTGAAGCAAGATTCAGACATTTGAGGAGGGAGATTGACAAGGTAATGTGTGGCTGTGATTTCTGGGATTCCTAATTAACTAATTTAACTTGCTGTTATGGGTGCAAACCAAACATAAAATAGACAGATACTTAGTAACTACGATTACTCTTAACAAGACATAATAAAACTAATTATTCTTTTATAACTTGATTCAGCTTAATAGATAACTTAGCTTGCAGAGTGTATGGTCACTCAAGCATAAGTATGAGAAAGAAAATGTTCTGCCCCCATATCAATAGGCTGCATGCAAGTTCCAAAAATTATTGAAATGGTTTCTGTACGCACATGCTGGGCCCTGAGCATGATTATTTTAGAAAATCTCTGATTGCTATTCTCCTGTGGCTGCTGCTCTGTCTTTTGATATCTTAGTTTCATGCATTGCAAAACTGAACGCCGGGACAATCTGGCACTACCATTATCTGCGCTGTTGCTATAATTGTTTCACTGGAATATAACTGATCTATTAGTCCCAAAAGATGTATCATTTGAATTTCTTGCAATAACTGTTTATTATGTTCCTTAATTTTACTAAATTATTTTAATGAATTCTCTTGTTGTCTGTTCTGCTATTGTATTCTGCGATTCTAGATCCGTAAGCGTGATGTCACATTGAAATTCAACGGAGTGGACACTGGTGGTTTGCTTGGCACCTTGGTAAGAATAAGACACATACAAAACACATTCCCCTTCGGATCATGCATTAACAGGACAAACATAGACAATGAAGATTTTGTTGATTTCTTTGTCAAACATTTCAATTGGGCTGTGTTTGGAAATGAGTTGAAGTGGTATTGGACAGAGCCACAACAGGGAAATTTAAACTACAAAGATGCTGATGATATGTTGGATTTGTGCAAGAAAAATAACATACAGACCCGAGGTCACTGTATCTTTTGGGATGTGGATGGTACAGTACAGTCATGGATCAAAGCTTTGAACAAAAATGACTTGATGACTGCTGTTCAGAATCGTCTAACAGGACTTCTCACACGCTATAAGGGAAAATTCGTGCATTATGATGTTAACAATGAGATGATGCATGGATCATTTTATCCTGATCGATTGGGAAAAGATATCAGACTGTATATGTTCAAGACTGCAAATCAATTGGATCCATCTGCCGTTCTGTTTGTGAATGATTATCACGTAGAGGATGGATGTGACCCGAGATCATCTCCAGAAAAGTACATTGATCACATCCTTGGTTTGCAAGAGCAAGGTGCACCTGTTGGAGGAATTGGAATTCAAGGACATATAGATAGTCCTGTTGGCCCTATAGTATCTTCTGCCCTGGATAAACTGGGAATTCTTGGTCTTCCAATCTGGTTTACAGAGCTTGATGTGTCCTCCATCAATGAGTACATTAGAGCAGATGACTTGGAAGTTATGCTACGAGAAGCTTACGCTCATCCTGCAGTAGAGGGAATTATGCTTTGGGGATTTTGGGAGCTATTCATGAGTCGACAAAATTCACATCTGGTCAATGCAGAAGGTGAACTCAATGAAGCCGGTAGAAGGTACCTTGATCTTAAAAGTGAGTGGCTGACTCATTGTCACGGGCATCTTGATGACGAAGGACAATACACATTCAGAGGTTTTCATGGCACCTACACTCTAGAAATTTTCATTGCTTCCAAAAAGGTCACAAAAACATTTGTTGTTGAAAAGGGTGACTCTCCTCTTGTGATCTCCATAGATATCTGAGTTCCCAAACTCATTTGCTCCTTCACTAATAAAGAGACACTCATGGTCTCCTTCGTGTTCATATCTCCTTGTAAAAACATAACAAAAACAGGTGCTTTTGGCACAACATACACAGATATCTCTACACATGTAATACTTGTGATTCCACACTGTAACATTCAGACGTATCAATAAGATCACTTGTTTGCAATGTTATATACGTTTCAACCAATTGGATACAAGACTTCGTCAGGAAAAGCTAAACTTGGCCCGCACTTAAACAAAGACCAATTCGAAGCTAAACCAAATGGCCCAATTCAACAGTATAAAACAAAGTTTCTGCTCCTATGTTAGAGACAAAAATGGAACAGCAAATGGGAATAAACCAGCTGTCCAATTATCTTCAACTTAAGAGGGAAGTTAGGTATGTGAAAAAGGATGAAGTTCCTGAATCCTTCACACTGGGACCCTTTCTTGTCATACTAAAGATTCTACCATCTCATCAACCAAGAAAAATAAAACAAGACCCATTTGAAATTTCTGTACGTTAGGATTGATGTATTGATTATGAGTGACATTAGGCTCTTTGCCTTTCATTTCCTTGGGATAATCCATGAGCTAACCTATCTTTTGTAAATGAATTATGTCATAACTTTAATCATTCAGATATAGATTTCAGGTGAGGGACCAAAACATCAATTCACGTATTGTCATAATTGTAAAACAGTAATCATTTTTACTTGTTATTATATTTGATAGACATTAAAAATAATAATTATAATTACATCAGGTCAGGCCCATCACATCAATTCGATAGACTCCCACCATCCACCTCCTGTCTCACTCAGTCTCCCACAACATCCAATTTTTACCAAATCAAAAACAACAAACTTCCCTCGATCACTTTGGTGATGGAAGAGAGGACCCCAAAACAGTCCATCCCTGCCTGGGATACTAGGTCCTCATGGACCCTATTCCCACATGGGTGCATAGTAAAACCATTCTCTGTTTCTCTTCCATTCCCATCACAGAGCAGCGAATGGGATCCACATTACCAAGTTAGGCCTCCATCAACATAAATTCGCTCAACAACACTTATACACGTACGTTATGTATGTATCATTTTCAATCCAAAAAACAAAAAAATGAGGTTGATGTTGATCTATGTGGACACGTGTACATAATAGAAAATTAACTGAATTGATATATTAATATAATTTTACATAAAAATTAATATATTAATATTATTTTATTTTATTTTTAAAGAAGATTTTAATAGTGTATAATTCGTGATTCCAATAATAAAAAGGTTGAATGCAAAATGTGGGGTGGGGACTGGGAGTGAGGGCGGTGGAGCCACCACTGAGTAATATGATGTCTGACTGCATCGGGAAACAGCTCCCGCGCTGTTTTCGCGCGCCTCTGAACAGACAGACAGACCCACCTTCCTCTTCGGCTTCACCTTCATCCGTCACCTTCTCCTCCACCACCCGCCACTTAGCCCACTCACATCAGTGACATCACTGCCTTCCTTCCCTCTGTGTGCTTCTGCTCTGTGTTTATTGTTTATCATTATTGTTACATCAACGACATACATATTAATTGTTAAAAGAAACGAGATATATATTCAAACATTATTTATCGAGAGAGTAATAAATACGTGAATTAGCTACTGCCGATTATTTTAATATTGGAGTCACTTATTTTATAAATACATCCATTAAATGTTACCTTCTTCTCTTGAATAATATGTCAGGGACCGAATTCCCTCGCAATGTTACGTAACTTTTTTTATTTCTATTAAAAAAAAAGAAACGAGATCGAGGGTTAACTCGGTTCTATTTCTATGTTTTGTTGTCATTTAGGTAAAATTTGCAATATAAAAAATGAAAATAAAATTTTGATTGAGATTTGTAATAAAAAATTAAAAATAAAAATATATTTAGAAACTCAATTTTTGATTGAAACATTATTAACTTAAAATTAGTGGACTGATTGGATTTTTCGTTACGTGTTTAAATGAGATTTATTGGCCATTAAATTTTGCATCCGGTCTATGGAAAACAATAAACCAAAAACACATAATAACATTGAAAATACAAAAATGTAAACCAAAAAAACCGAAACACAAAAATGCAAACTTAAAAATCAAAAAACCAAAAATGCTGAAACGTAAACTAGAAAACCATATAAACGTAAATTAAAAAACCAAAAATGTAGAAACGTAAATCAGAAAATTAAGAAAGAGAGAAGAGATGAGTATAGGACGTAAGAGAGAAAGAAAGATGACAGTTTCTATAATGAATAAAGTTTATAGGAGGATGAAGTAGAAAAGAAAACAAAAACTTCTTGTGAAAAATTAAAAAAATCTAATTTCTATTTTTATGAATATATTGTGGTTTTGTTATTTTAGAAACAACGTATTGGTACAAAAACAACAAAACATGTTTTAATATGTTCTTTTCTTTTTTATTAAAACCGTAACAAGAATCAGAAAAATAAAACAAAAACAAACATCCCGTATGTTTAAAAGTTTTATTAAGTTTTAAAATTATTTTTATTTATTTATTTTAAATTTTATTAAAATTAATTAAAAATTATATATAATATAATCAATGAACTAATTGATTTTTATTAAGATAATTATCTAACTTAATTTTTAAATTTAATTTCAATGAATTAAATCTTATTCCAATTAATAAGGTATTATTATTATCTTAAATTATTAATTTTTATCAATTTTAATTAATTAAAATTATGACTACTTGTATGAATTTATTAATAACATTTGATTTACTCATACGTATTATTTATTTCATGTATATTTTACCATTATTCTTTAACAAAAGATAAAGAAAATTGATTTTTCTTAAAATTTAGAGATTTTTCTATAGTTAATTAAATTACAGTAAAGCTCTGCATTTTTTACTCTTTAGCATTCTTATGAACAATTATATTGAGATCATTTCTGCCTTTAAATAGCTTTAATTTTAACCTTTTATGCTTAATTTTCATAACCTTAATTTTTTGTATTTTGGTCATTAGTTAAATTGGTTTACCTAATGTTACCTTTATTGAATAATATTATAAGATATCTTTTTATTTTTTGAATATAAGGGAGATACATGAAACTTTAACGAACTAAACGGGGAAGAAACACTCCCGAAATGTCCTCTAAGAGGATAGATAGACAACCCACAGGCGGATTTTGAAATATATCGATACCAAGTTCTAGTGAAGTAGCATAAGTAGCTAACCAATTCGCAATCCGATTAGCCTTGCGATACACATATCTAGCCTTCACAACCCATTCTCTGGCTATTAGATTTTGGATTCTTATGAGGAGAGAATTAGACCGATGTAGTTGATCATGCGAGGAGGATAAAATGTTAATAACTATCAGGAAGTCCACATCTAACTCTACTTGCCGGTAGCCAAGATCCCAGGCAAGTGTATTATAATAAGTTGTACTATAAAGGTTTCATAAAAATACAAAAAATCAACATAATCAGTGCACAAGGCTCTAGTAATCGGTGCACATAGTCTTCCCTTTGTATTTTTACGAAGAGGTTGTTTGTGTGACTTGAACTTATGACCTTACAATCAGAAATGAGCAACTTTATCAATTGCTTCAAGAGTTACCCTCATTTTTTTTACTGCATTGATTAAAAATTTTAATCAAAATAAATAGAGAGTTAGTTCTAATTTATTTAATTTAATACATTACTAGATTAAACCCTTACTGATAACATAAAAAAGCAATTAATTAAAGAAAAAGGATCATTATGTGATTTTCTTTAACATGCAACCAAACTCCTAAATTAGATATTACACATGATCCAGACGTCGATTCAATATTCAACTAATTGCATACTCTATTTCAGTGTAGGTTTTATATTTTTAATGTAGTAAGACATGGATATTTATGTATTTATCAAACATCTTCTTTGACTACCCTTTAACGTCGATGGTGGAAACTGTGCACAAGGAAACCTATAATGAAAGTCATCTTCTTCAGCTCGTGCTTGACAACTTTACAGAATGTTTCACGTTCTGATAATCCACTACAGTCGAGGCAACATATAATTCAACCATAGTACGACCCTGAAGTATGGAACTTTGAAAATTAAAATGGATTAAGAATAATTGTCTTGTTGTCTGAATCTTACCCATTTGCTACTCCTTTTCTTTTTTCGGCACTAACGTACGATAGTTGAATTTAATCACATAAGATATTATTAGGGTTCAGTCTAATCATTGAAATTACATTTTATAAATAATACTTTAAGTTTAAGGGCATTAAAATAAATGTAAGTGTCAAAAAGCGAGAGATTTTTCATTTTTAATCTTTTTAAGTGCCATTGGCCAAATTTTACGAATTTATTAAATTATAAAAATTAAGAGTTTCTTTGTTATTATTTTTAAATTTAGTAAAAAGCTTATTTTAAAAAAATACATAATTTAGAAGATGCATGTATTAAAAACTTTATTCGCATTCACGGCCTAAGTGGGTTCGTATGAGACCATTTTGTGTGTGAACCTTGCGCACTAGCTTTTGATAAAGGACTCGGGAGAAAAGCTTTGATGTAAAATTACGTACGACCCATGAGTGTCATGAACATTAAGTGGTAATAAAGGTGATTACTACTGATTAAAAGAGCTAAAAAGTTGACCTCCAGCTTTCCATCATTACATGCACATTAATCATGGCAACTAATTTTGGTGGAGAAATTGATACGATGAGGGGTGCATGTTCTCGACAATATCATTAAACTTGATAACCAAGATTTTGGAAAACTAAAACTTAAAGTTTGTAATATTATTAAATTTTATTTTAAAATACAAATAATATATTTATAAAATAATAAGCACAAACTCTAATAAGAGTATTAATTAAATAGAAATTTCAATAGCTTTAAACTACTCTTAGGTCATGTTGGTTATTGCCATGTAAGGGGAGGTTTGCATACTATTATAAATTGTTAAATACTCTTATACTTGTTCGATGTGAGATTCCTGACACCCCCCCTCAGCTCAGAGTAAGACTGGATATCTGATGGACATATTGAGCAAAGGGACATAACCCGGCACCGTCCTAAACTTTCGAGACAAGCTGACTCTGATACTATGTTAGAAGGCCTACCTCACCCTAAAAGTTAACTCAAGAGAGAGAAATTTGTACACTATTATGAATTGTTAAATGCTTTTATACTTGTCCGATGTTGAATTCCTAACGCATGAGATCAAATTACCCTCATAAGATTGTTCCTCTATCTTTGTTTCGGTTATTGCCATGGATGCTTTAGTTAAGAGCAGATTAACAAAGTTGACTTTGTATTTTTTCATTAATTAAAGAGTTGTTCGTCAAGGATTTGATGCCTCGACAAAGAATAAGAACTAAACCCACTTGCATATTCAAAGGAGATGAAATGAACCGTGTACTTTCATGGAAATATGCTTTGCCCAAAAATAGATGATATACCCTAGAATTTTATATCCATTCTTTCAATTCATCAATCTGTTGTTGGTAGAATATGTTTGTCTTTGCATGATTCCTTGGGAAATATAAACTAAATTTCTCTTAAGATTGGAGAGCTTAAAGTAGAAGATCCTTAGTAACAGAAAAGAATGCTGGATTTGATAGCAAAAATGATTCTTTATTGCTCACGAGTAAAGGGAACCGCTCGCTCTTTTGAAGAGCTTCTGCTCCGTATAAAACAAAAAAATAGGGTTTTGGACGAACAGTAGTTTATCAGTTATTTTTTAGTTTTATACTTTTATTTTAAAAAAATTGTGACTATTTTAAAAATTATTAATGTGTCAGTCAATGACTTATTGATTATCTTAGGGGCCGTTTGGTTCTACTTCTATTATTCTGTTGTTGTTTTCGATTTTCGGTTTCCGTTTTCAGTTTTTTTGTTTATATTTTTCTTTCAAATACAAACA
>JANKOE010000002.1:6244501-6262625 GCA_026284465.1 Erythroxylum citrifolium | reverse complement strand
TATTTGAAAAACACTTTACACATATGCAAATTTATGAAATATACAAACAAAAAGTAAAATTTTCATATATACTACGAATGGACTTGATATGGAAAAGGATGTACTATACTACTTGGAAACTTTAAACCAATCATCTATTAGCAATAATAATCTATCTTTGTAAATTTTATCATCATTAAAAAGGGATGTCATTTTGTTTTGTCATTTCCACTGGGTCGTCCATTGTTTACACCTTTAAATTTAATGATCATGTTTCCTTCACTTTCTAAAGGGATAGATGTAACGAATTTTCATTGTGATAGCCATAGGCTTGAGTTTTCTAAATACATATGTATGTATTTTCTCCACTTATCAATATGAAAACTTCTACTATTTTCAATTTAATTCATAAGGGCATCTATGGTACTTCTTTTATCCCTATTATCACTAGTGCTAGATGGTTTATATTGTTTTTGTTCATTTTTACGACTTTATATGCTACGATTTTTCGTCTACAATGAGAAATCTTATCTTGTGTCTTTACTAAAAGTCTAAAATAATTTAAAGATTAAAGCTGTACCAACTCTATTACAACTTACAAGTTATAAGAACACATTCTTCAATAGCAATGGCAAACATTGCTATGATTAGTAGACTATCCTGCAGATTACATAAGAGTATAAAACATTTCTGCAAAATAATAATCAGTAAAAATATCTATTTCAGTGTATAGTGCAATTACTGAACTCTGCTGACCGTTTCCTATTATTAGACACATCAAAATAAAAAATGCTCTAACTACAGCAGATCCCTTTATAAATAGTATGCTCCTCAGATGAGAAAGAAAGTCACACATGCTAGGAAATTAGCTCGAACCAACAACGAATAGGACAACATATTAAAATTTGGATGTAAGAAGCAAATATTAGAATCCATATCTAGATGTAAGATTCATAACAGTTGTCAGTGCCACGTGAGCCCAGATGAAGACAATGACAAACCTTACCTTGCTTCCCACTTGTTGCATGTTCAAAAAAACTAGCTTCCATGCAGGGTTGTAATCATTCTTTAGTACTTCTATTTTTTGCTTTGGGTGTGCGGTAGTCTTTGTGGAGTTAGGAAAGAAGAAGCCAAAAAGAAGAAAAATATTGTGATGAAGAAGTCAAAAGGGTACAAATCTGAATAAAAAAAGTCATTTAATATGTAGTTTTTATCTCTTTATTTGTGGGCTTTCATTTAAAAAAGTCATGGGTCCAAATAATAGTAATCTTAATAAAAATATATGAGCTCAGATTTTATTTTTTATTTGATATCTTAATATATCTAAAATTTTTATTATTTTTTGTCACCAATTAAATTAACGGGGACAAAATTTTAATTTTTTATGAAATTAAAATTTTAAATAATAATTTTAAATTAAAATATTTTAGATTCAGTGAGGGCAAGTGGGTGGCTCCGTCTTTCAGTAGTGTCGACTCAGTAAAGCCTTTGGTAAATCTATTGTACTTCAATGAAAGTGATTAAGCTGGGTGAGAGCCTCGCAGGCGTAGACAAGGTGTGTCGAATTACATTACCAAATTTTTGATATTGATTTATTTTTTGTGCTCTTAATTTTTCAGACTTTTTTATTTGCTAGAAACGAATCGGAAACTTTGCAAAATAACTACTCCTTCGAATTTTTCATTTAGAACATGGGCTATGTTGATAATTCGTTGAAACAATTCTGAACAATAATGTCATCTGATAATTGACCGTGCAGTCCTATAAGGAATTGGATACAGCCCCTTCTGTAATCGTCTCTTCCCTTGATTCATCACTGACGGCATGGCTTCAAGCCTTCAGAATTCTTGGCGTACAAAACATGACATGGTTGTTAGTCGGAAACACTTTGGAAGTGATTCATCTCATTCGTGAAGTTCTTAATATTATAATGGAGTTATTTTATAAATTTTTTAATACAGTATATTTTTGAATTTGAATAATTATGGAATTTATTATTTTGTCAAGATGCTAATTTTACTGTGCGAACCAATATTCGCTCTGTTCCTTTTTTCTAGTATTAAAAAATTGTTTTATATACTATTTTCGACTTGTTACATACCATGTGATTGAGTTGGAAACCAATAATTTATGAAATCTCATCCTGATCTCGGAAGCAAATACGCTGCAGTGTGCTAGTAGCTAGACTTTTTAATATTATCAAAAAGAACACGTAATTCACATGACATGGAAAGTTTGGTCCTGTCGGTGGTCGCAACTTCATTATTTGATAAGATACATTATCCCGTTATCGTATCAGAACACAGGATCGCTTACAGCACAAAAAAGCTGCGGTACTATCTTTACGATTATAGTTCTGTCGGGAACACATGGTCTGCAAATGAGATTACTGTGTCACCTGTACTTACCCAACATTATTTCAGTCCATCTCATATTCTCATCCGCATAATAATATGAGAATTGAGCCAGGTGATCACGTCCCCGTGGTCTGTAGGTATAAAGCTGTTCGGGTCTAAAAAGGTGGAACAGGGTGAAACACCCGGTCTGGGTGAGTTCCGAATAAGAGTTCTGCCATTCAAACTTCAGCAGAAATAGGTTGTGTTAGTCCTTGATTATTATTATTTTTTACAAAAAACAAAACGTCAAATTAAATCATCGTCCTGGGATAAGTGGGCTGAGGGCATTCCGGTGGAAAAGTTCCTGAACATCAAAAGGGGGCTCGTGAAGAATATAGAAGCCTGGGCACCGGTTCCCCTCTTGGTAGACATGCTGGATCTGGACCATCCACTCCCGTACCAGCAGCTGCCGAATACCTGTCATCACAAAAGAAACCTCTGTTAGGAGAACTGTGGGATCAGAGAGAATGTTAATGACTTCGATAAAGTCGACTTCGATCAAAACATGACAATAGCCCAAATCCCACGCTAGCCGAAGGCTCGAGTGAACCCCCTAAAGTTCCGCAGCCAGGGGCAACCCCCTACCGAGGAGTCGTTGGAATCCTCCCCGCCACGCTCCTTGATAATCACAAATAAGATCCCTGAGGAGATTGTGTAGTTCCCCGAATTCACCGCACCATCAAAATTGACTTTCACCTGTTCCATTAAAATTTTAATCGTATTATATGCCTGGAAAATAGTAATCATTGTCGAGGGACTGGGGTAGGATGTTCTTGAAATAATTAATAAATGTCATGTCAAATAATTTATTATTTTAAAATTTTAAATCAAGATATAAATTTTTTATACACAAATCATTCATTCTTTAAAAAAATAAAAATATTTACAATTTTTTTACAAACCAATTATAAAAGCCATTATTATGGTAAAATCTGAAATTCGAACAATAATTTAAATTAATATATACTTCAAACAAGATGTTCAAATACAATATATTTGTAAATTGTGAATAAAATATGAGTTTGTAATAATTTTTGACATATAAAATATTAATTAAAAAGAAAAAGAAAATCTTACATCACAAATGAAAAAGACCAATTTATATATGAAAAATAATTTATAATAAATAATTTAATTTAAATTAAGATACAATATTATAGATATATATATATAATCCATATTTTAAGAAAAAAAGTGATATATTTTTATAGAAAAATAATTACCAAATTTCACAGATATCACGTGGCCTTAGTTTTATTTTTAGTAGAATAACGGCCCAAGCCTAAATTAAGAAAACTACAAATGAGTAATACGGGGGAGAGAAACTCCTAGTTGGTCTGCTAACAGTAAATGGGAAATGCCCACAACTGGGTCAGGCAGCCAGTGAACCCCCAAGGGAAGCCCATAGCTATAAGTAGCAAGTCAATCGGCGCAACGATTACTCTTACAGTATATATGACGCACGTGTACTTCTCAAGGGCAGGAGAGGAGCTCACGGATAGCACGAAGTAGAGCATTGACCTCCGAACGAGAGTCACGTCGCCTTAGTTGCGTCAGGGTTACTTTGACACTCTGGTACTTTCTGACAATTGTAGTACTATTATCAGCTTGAAAATTTTGAATTAACGTAATAGTAAGGAAGTGTTTCTTCTACATTAATTGTAGTAAAACATCGCATCAACTCGTAGGAAAGACATGCTCATCCGAGACTGATTCTAAATCTTCCGTTAAATATTATGGTATTTTTTTGTGTCCAATAAATTTCAATCATTTATTTATGTAAGTTCTGTACGAGACTTATGTAGGTCCCATAAAATAAATAACTGAAATTTTATAAAACAAAATAAGACAAAGTAATATTGGACAGAAAAACTGAACTGTCCAAGATAATATAAGCAAACTCACTCTCAAGTCTCAACCACACTGTAAGATTTGCCTAAGTGTGACTAATATCTAAATACCCTTGCCAAGTACAGCTTAAAGATCCATTTCTGTACCAAGCATGTGCATAGCTTCAGTCTCCAGGCCTCGAACACCATAATCTATTATGCATTGAGGTACGAACATATTTGGAATCTTGTTTTCATCTGTTTCAAGCGAGCTGTTTATATCTTGCGGTGAGAAGATATTGATGATATCCTAATCTCTGTAGCAGGGAAGTTGTTGAAAATTTATTGTGTTCAATTAATGATGTTGTAGGATAATATAGGCTGCCTTCGAGTTCATTTACAGCCGCTAGCCACCTGACCTATTACAATAGTTGTTTTCCTTGTATTTTTATTGCTTTCAACTACTTGCAACTAAGAATCAAGGAAATCAACAATGGCGGCAACAATGGTTCAAAGAAGTGCGAATTTATGCAGTCTGGCTCGACATCTGAGAGTTGGCTCTTTTTCATCAAAGGTTGCACCTGTTTGTTCTTACTTTATTTGAGTGAGTTTATTTACAAGTACTCATTCGCTAATATCATGTTATATATGCATATTCTTAGATTGGAGCCTACTCTCATTACACTTCTCCTGCTGCATCTTCTTCGCAACAAGAAAGTGAATCGTCTGCCTACAGGTTTTTCTTTGTTGTTCCAGACAACAGAAACTGATTTGCATTTTGTTTCCTGCTTTTGTACAAATGCTCGGTCTTTAGCCTTAGCCTTTGTTTGGATCCTTACTTGCACAAAGGAAAGGAAAAGAAATGAAATATTAAGAAAAAAAGAAGAGAAAAGAATGGAAAAAAAATGAGATTTCCTTTCTCTTGTTTATTTTCCTAATTTATCAAGGAGGGAATTGAAACTTATAGACTTTTATGCCCTTGATTATAAAACTTGTTTATCTTTTGTTAAATAAGGATACAATTGTAATTTACTTATCTTATCTTGCTTTGTCTTGAATTTCTCCTCTTTTTCTACCAATTTGATGGGAAATATATTTGGTCTAAATTTCTCTCCTATTCCTTTCAATTCTCTCACTTTCCTTTTGCTTATTTTTGTCCAAACAATAGAAATCAAAAGAAATATAATTCTCTTCGTTTCTTTTCTCTTGCTTTCCTTACGTTCAAACAAAGGCTTATTTATAATCTTTCTGAATGGACGACAGTGATGTGGATGAGCGTGTCGATGCCGATTGGGATAACCTTGGGTTTGGTCTTATGCCAACTGACTACATGTACACGACGAAATGCCCCAAGGAAGGGCATTTTGAACAAGGCCTCCTTACTCGCTACCAGAACATTGAACTAAGTCCCTTTGCAGGAGTCATAAACTATGGCCAGGCAAGCTACATTAGTTTCTTTTTTCCTTGATTTCTATGGAGCCACTCTTTGAACATGCTGAGCAAAAGCGTTATCTTTTGTTCAGGGATTGATTGAAGGTACAAAAGCGTACAGAAAAGAAAATGGAAACATTCTTCTCTTTCGTCCGGATCAAAATGCCATTCGCATGAAAATTGGAGCTGAGAGACTGTGCATGCCTTGTCCCTCAGTTGATCAATTTGTTGATGCCGTGAAACAAACTGTCATTGCTAATGAACGTTGGGTAATATCTCTGTTTCGTTTGAGAGTATGCAATTGTGCAAATAAAATGGTTTAAGTACTTTGCCCACATATTGAACAGGTTCCTCCTCCAGGCAAAGGGTCTTTATACATTAGACCTTTGCTCATGGGAAGTGGTCCTGTTCTGGGTGTGGCACCAGCACCTGAGTACACATTTCTGGTATATGCTGCACCTGTTGGCAATTACTTCAAGGTGTGTATCTATTCCTAACTAAAAGTTCAGGTAGCAATATCTCACCAACTCACAGGTTCAAATATGCATGATTTAATTTTCCTACACAGAGTGGCACTGCACCTTTGGACTTGTACGTTGAGGAGGAATATCACCGAGCTGCTAGTGGTGGAACTGGATTCGTAAAAGCAATAAGCAACTATGCCCAAGTTAGTTAATGTTTAATACCATAATCTAGCGTGTTTACTGTTCCAACTGGCTGTTACCTCTGATTTTTCTTTTCCTCCTCCGTTTGTAGGGTCTGAAAGCATCAGGTAGAGCTAAGAGTAGGGGATTTTCTGATGTTTTGTACCTCGACTCTGTGGAAAAGAAATACTTGGAGGAGGTCACCTGTTCTAATATATTTATTGTAAAGGTACTGTCTTATCTTTCGAACATATAACCAATCGAAATCTTCGTTCGACAAGTACATATTATTTTCTCTTTACACTAAACTTATTTATCTTCGGTTTCAGATAGACCTTGTGCCTGACATTCTTTATTTTAATTAGGGTGACGTTATTTCTACTCCTGCTACGAAGGGGACTATCCTTCCAGGGATCACTAGAAAAAGCATTATAGACATTGCTCGTCATAATGGTTATAAGGTAAAATCTGAATTGCTAACATTGTGAACCTTTGTTCATCTCACACGTAACATTGTGAAACTTCAAAATGTCAGGTCGAGGAACGTGTTATCTCCATAGACGAATTGATGAATGCTGATGAGGTTTTTTGCACCGGAACCGCCGTAGTTGTTGTGCCGGTGGACAGCGTTACCTATCAAACCAATAGGTAATTGCAACTACTTGATCAATCTTCACTTCTTAGAGCACAGAGGAGTACCATTTTAATTTTAATTGTTTCTTGGCTTGTCTGGAATTATGTAGTATCTCTTACTATTCATGTTGGATTGCAGAATTGAGTTCAGAACAGGTCTTGAATCCCTCTCGCATCAACTGTATTCAACTCTCGTGGGAATTCAGACTGGTGTTATTGAGGATGTGAAGGGCTGGACTATCGAAATTTAATAGCGTTTGTCACTGGTAACATTGAGACTGGTGTTACTTCTTTTCGCTGCATTGGTTTCCGGATATAATCCTAGACTTTAATTAAGTAATTTTTTGATACTGTTCTTATTACTCATTAATTCAAAAATACTTTGTTATAATTTTAAAATAGAATAATTCTACTTTTGCCCAACATAATCCTTTAGACCCAAAGTCAATGGGTCCGGGATTAGTCTGGGTGTGGATGACTTAAAAGTGTCTTCCCATAATTGGGACCCGCCTAAAACACCTCGTGGGTAACCAAAAAAGTCAATAGGTCCGGCTGAACCAAAGGTAATATTAATCATGTACACCATTATCAATTTTACATTTCATGTGCTTTCTTTATTCCGTATAAGGATGACAAAGTTAAGGAGTGAATTCTTTTTAAACTTGATTTATCATAAAAAAATTAGTTTAACTTAAATTGGATCAATTCAAAATCAATAAATTCATATTTAATGAGATTTAAATTTACGTATTTAAATTTAATAAAACTTATTTTTAAAAAATTATTTTCGAATTTAAATTTTATGTAATTGACTTTGATTAGGAATAACAACTAGACTACAGTTCCATTAGATACAAGTTAGCTCAAATAACTTAAAATGATATTATTTTATATTATGAGCTTAGATTATTAGGATCAAATGTAAAGGCCATCATAAGACAAAAATCTAAGAACCAGCCCATAAACTATTTTTTTTCGAAGCACCAGCCCATAAACTATTAACCACATATAAAAGACAACATCTAGAAAATTAGAGAGCATCAACGAAAATAACTTCTTTCTTAGTCTTTTTTCTCAACTATTTCAGCTGGGAACTGTCTAGAGCAGCACTCTTTCTTTTGCATGCAATGCTTTTCTCATAAATTCTCTCATTGTATTTGTTCTGCAGAAAATTACGAAGAACAACTTCAAAATCTCTTAAAACATAAGCAAAAATTACATAGTTAGATTGCATGTCGTGATTATTTAAGACAAATTAAATATTAAATCTATCATGTGGCATGTCAAGGCAATTTTCACTAAAATATTATATTATATATATGTCAATTTCAAAATAAATATTTTTATCAGAATCTTTGTTTCCATATGTGTATATCAATATTGACAATAGATTTAAAAGTTGAACTATTCTTTATATCCGATTTTCCATTTCTTTTTCATTTTGCGCACTCCTAATTTTTGATAGAATGTTGTCATTATTTTTGTGGACTAGCATAATAAACATAATTTTATACAAACCCCGATTAATTTGATTTAATTCGATGTTAAGATAATTGGGCTCGGTAATTATCTATCAAACGTGTCTTTGGGCTTGTGTTCATGGGCTTGCTATGATGGGTAGGCTTGACCCATTTTTTCAGTGCACAGGAGACCCTACTGCTAGCCGACCTTAAATACAATCGTCCCATTGAGAACTGTATGCGTTTTTTTGCTGATTAGGTTTTGGAATAGCAGTAGTCAATCCTCTACGTCTCTGTCACTTTGCTTCACAGAAAACAACAATAGATTCAATTGTTCTACAATTTTCAGGTACTTGTCCATACAATTATTGAATCTAGTATGTTGTAATTCTAGGGTTAATCAAGTGTGTTGATTAATTATGAAATTAATCTGTGATTTTGAATTAATTATTCTTCAATTGGTATCAGAGCTAGGTTAACCCTAATTGTGACTACTAATTTTGTGTAATTTTCGAGATTAATTTAATAGAATTTGGAGATTTTCGAACTTGTTAATTGTTTTCTGTGAAATCATTTTTGTTGTTGTTAATTTGTTTCGATTTGGTGTCAAAGCATGTGGTAGGTTTGTTAAATTTGCTGTTGTCTTTTAAAACCTCAAGAACTCGAAAAATTGAACCATAAAATGTTTTCTTTCTATTTTTTTCGAACCAATTTAGTAGCTTATTTTATGAAATTGATTGAAGGGTTTCATAGATCGTTAAATTCTAAATCTATTGACACCAATTTCGTTGAAAACGGATCAAAATTGAGTAAGATATGATGTTTTTTTCAAACCGGGTCGCGAACCGGGTCAGTTGACCCGAATACCAGTAAGTCGGGTGAGGAAGATGCAGCCCGGCGCGGCTGGACATTCCCCACACGCGGAGGTGACGCGTGGAGCCGTCTCCGATGGTAGTTTTTCCCTAAAACTTTTATGTTTGCTCCACTTGCCCAGTTCTAATTTATGGTATTTTTTCTATAATTTTTTGAAAACTATAAATATTTATTGTTATTTTTTTAAATTTAAAATTAAAAAAATATAATGGACTCTTCGAATTTTTTCTTGAAAATTTTTATACTTGTTTCTAGTATTATTTGAGCTTGTGGAGTCCTGTGTACTCTCAGTGTTATATAGTTATGCAGCCAAATTAATTTTGGACGTAAGTTATGCATATAATGTTATATTATATGATTACTATGGTTAATTTTGTAATTGTGGCGCTAACTGAACTTATGGAAACAATCTTGGAGAATGTTATTGGACTATTGTCATTCACTTTGTGTAATTGTGAGCTTGCCTATCGTGAGACCAATTATTACAAAATGCTATTGTGATGTTATTATTGGGCATACATTAGATATTATGTTAATGATGCACTTACCTTATCGATTTGTCTTTATCAATGTGGTTTCTAATGTTTTTTTAATTCATTGAATTATGTCTTTAAGTTTTCAGTATCATATCGATATTAGCTTTAGGGCATAATTTAATGTTCTGGGTGATCTGTGTTATAATTTGAGACCCTTAAGCAGAAATTGCAATTGCATGAGAACCCAGCTGTATTGTTTGCCCAATTTTGCTAGTTCTTGATACATTAGCTAAATCTCCTTGCGTTGTATCAAATTCTAGCTTTGAATTCTTTTATTATACAAAGTATACGTTTGTTAGAGAGAAGGTTAAGGAGTTTCAGACTCGTATAAAGCATATACCCACCAATCTTATGGTGGCAGATTCTCTAACCAAAGGCTTGATTGTTAAGGCTTTTGTGAATCATGTAACCCGTATGGGTCTATTTAGATCTTTTGATACCTTGGATTAGTGGGAGTTTGTCTTTTATATTAATTTTTTATAGCAACATTATATTTGACTATTTTGTTATTTAGTCTAAAGACTTTTGCTTATAATTATTGCTATTATTGTTATTGCCATATATTTTATTGATATACTGCGCAGATACGTTTAAATGTTTGTATATATATGGCATTTTGTTGGAGACATTTTGTACCCAGTCTCATTTTGTTGTTATGAGATATTTTGTTAAATCTTAATTGGCATTTTAGGTGGATGCCTGGGCCATTTTGTTTGGAATTGCACAAACGGATCACCATTTTGTGTGTATTTCCTTATGACACGTTCTATTTAGATCATCGAGGTATAGGTATCTTGCATATATGTTATCAGTACTCCTATTGGGTCTGATTTCTATACTGTTGAGGTACTTGTAACTTTATTTTGGACTTATGATTGAGAGATTGTTGACTCTACTTTAACATCCTATTGTGACCACATATTGTTATATTAATCTGGGGATTTATTTATGTTGTCATTGATGTTGATTATGCTATCAAAGTGGGAGAATGATAGAATTTTGTCATTATTTGGGTGGACTAGCATAATAAACATAATTTTGTACAAACTCCGATTAATTTGATTAATTTGATGTCAAGATAATTGGGCTTAGTAATTATCTCTCAAACGTGTCATTGGGGCTGTGTTCATAGGCTTGCTATGATGGGTAGGCTTGGTCCATTTTTTTAGTGCACAAGAGGCCCTACTACTAGCCGATCTTAAATACAGTCGCCCCATTGAGAACTGTATGTTTTTTTTTGCTGATTAGGATTTGGAATAGCAGTAGTCAATCCTCTTTGTCTCTGTCACTTCGCTTTACAAAAAACAATAATGGATTCAATTGTTCTACAAATTTCAAGTATTTGTCCATACAATTGTTGAATCTAGTATGTTGCAATTCTAGGGGTAATCAAGCGTGTTGATTAATTATGAAATTAATCTGTGATTTTTGAATTGATTATTCTTCAAATTTGTCATATTTTAACTTAACTATCACATTACTATTCTTTGAACAATATCAAACTAAACTCCATATAAGAAAGAAAAAAAACTGTATCTTGAGCTTGCAGAATTAGTCGGTCATTAGTTTTGATCTAATGATCTCGTAGATTTATAAATTAATAAAGTGGGGGTAAGATTAATTATTATTAGACATATATTTCATGTACTCCTTCTTATGGTTGGCACGTGGCATGTCAAGGCAATTTTCACTAAAATATTATATTATATATATGTCAATTTCAAAATAATTTTTTTATCAGATCCTTTGTTTCCGTATTTGTATATCAATATCAAACAATTTTTTTTTAATCAGAGTATTTTTTGAAAATTTTATCAAATCCTTTGTTTATAATATAATATGAACTATTAACATTTTTCTTATATTATAGGATGTGATATCAAACTATTATGAGATGATGACAGATTTAAAAGTTTTTAATTTTTAGAATTTTTTAATTTAATATCAAGCTTTCTAAAGTTTTCAATTTCATGTATAAATTAGATTAAAATATTATTTTTATTAATGTGACTAATAAATGAATATACACGAATTATTTTTTAGACACGTCACCTTAATAAAAACATCATTTTTACCTAATTTATATTAGTCATCAAAATTAATAAATTCTTAACAAGAAATTAAAATTTTATTTTTTTGAATATTTAGGTTTTTATTAAAATTTTGAGATTTTATAAATTGCACATTTTACAGAAGTAAAGATTTAATTTTACATATCATGAACAACAAATATTTCGTTAATCAATTCATCAAATTATCAACGGAACTAGTGTTTTTAACTGAACTCAAATTAGATCACTCGATTAAAAACAATATAAATTTCAGCAATCAATTAAAAAAATTCCAAAACTTATTCATTTTAACATTAGATATCCTTATTCCTCCGAGGAAAAAAAAACTTTAACCAAATAGGAAGAGCTCTGTTTCAGACTAAAAGTTAATTGTTAGAAAAGTCGAAATCTCTTGAGTTTTAAATAAAACCTATCTTTGGATGTTTCTACACGACGTGTCTCTTGTGGCAGCCTGCTTCGGGATCACCAAGGTAACAATATTCATCTCTTTGCTAAGATTTTTGATGGTCCCTTGATCCTACTCTCACAAAAGTAATTAGTATGAAAGCGGTTTTTAGCTGGTTAAAACTTAATCATATATAGTGTAATGTTATTGAATCAGATTGTCTTCTCCTTATGAATGCTTTAAAGAATGATGTTTCTGATTTATCTATATGCTGGGGTGATTATTTCGAATTATAAAGCTCTTTTACATGAGCTTCGAGACATTGATGTCTATCATGTCAAACGATCAACAAACAGGACAACCCATGCCATAGCTAGGGAGGCTTTGTTTCAGTCTGATTTTGTGACTTGAGGAACGGTTTTTTCCCAATTTGTAATAACTATTTCTTGTTCTGAATCTCCTTCTCCTGATGTAATTCAGTCAGGTTTTTTTCGTCAATCATTTGGATCTAGGTCGGATGTACTGGAAGAGTCTGTTGACTTGGGGATAGCTTGGTATAGTTGATTCGGTTTTCCTGACCGTTTTATTAATAATATAGTATCATTTTCAAAAAAAAAAACTATTGACAATGGATAGGATCTAGGTTTGCACCGGTCCCTACCAATCTAAAGTTTGATGAGAATTTAATAAGTTAATATTATAAAGGACATCTTCATCCAAATATAGGATCATGGTTAAACTCCTTATCTATTTATATATATATATATATATAAGCTTTATCTTGCGCTTGCAGAACTATTCCGTCAGTAGTTATGATACTAGAGACTTAGAAATGAATCAAGTGGAGTAAGATTAATTGTTATTAAGCATAAAACGAACAGCCTGTTGCTAGAAGTCGAGGACCACCATCTCCTTCTTGTTGTTGGTAGGTGTCATGTCAAGCCAATTCTCACTAAAATGACCATATATATATATACTTTCCTCTGTTTGCAATATAATAAGATGAGGTCATCTTCACTTACCAGTCATCTATAGAATAATGACGTATCCCACGTACGAAGTCTTCTTATTGTTTATAAATTTGACAAAAGCCAGGTCATCCTTCAGACACGACTACTCTTTTAGGATCCCTAATCCATATCCACATGGAGAACAAGAAAAGAAGACTTTTAAAAAGTGAATGAAAGGTTATCTTGGAACAAAGATAAGGTCTACCAACAGCACCATCCTTTTAATTGATATTGACCTCTTTATTATGTAATAGTCAAGTAGCTTATTGTCTAATTTTTAGCAGGATTCTTCTTTTACGGTGAAACATCAAAACAATAGTATTGAAATATTGTGCATGGACCATACTATTCGTAGAAGAGACATTGTATAGACCACGTTACCTCTGCTTTGTGGAACTAGATCCTCTGTTTAATTTTATGGTGTTTTATTGTGTCCAGAAAATTTATTTATGCGGGTCCCGCGTGAGCTCCACATAAATAAACGTGGAGCTCGCATAAATAAATGGTTAAGATTCACTGAACACAATAAGAAACCATAAAAACTGGACAGAGAATCTGAACTCTTACTTCGTATAGTACCAATACTTTAGCCTAATAAATGCCGGCAATCCTATCATTCAATCCGTCCTTGCCTTCATGACGTGGAACACATGATCTAAGTGTTGAATACATCGCCAGAAACGTCGGATTCCATTCCAAAAATGAAACCCATGAACGTTCCTGTTGCTCGTGGGATCAGATTTTCTGATTCGATGTCTCTGTTCAATGCATGAAAAAAATTAAACAAAAAATGTGACAATTATTTATTAAATATATTTTTTAAGATTACAATTTTTAATAAATTATTTTATATATTAAGAAATCTGTGATCATTTGAAATGTGTTTCTGATGTTATTTGAAATGTTAGCGGTAATAAATCCAATGTAGGGACTAGTCACTAGGGAGTTTTGTAAATATTTAAGCAGACTGGGAGAGTCCCATACTCAGAGTTCTCTTTTGGCCTAAGTAGCTGGCGTTTTCTCTGCTAGCTTATCACCGTCTCATCACCGTCTCGTACTCTTCCAAAGACATCTCTTTCGTGTCACCCAATAATTCCGTCGAGTGCTGCTTCTTTCTTTGTTACTTTCTTTTTCTCTTCCAAAGAACACGATAATGGCGGCCGCTTTGCTCCGGAGAACTGCGTGTCTACGCAGTTTGGTTCATCAATCCTTACGAGGTGGTGATGCTTCTTTGAGACAACCCAAGGTTTGTCCATGACAATTTTTCTTTATATTTTCTCGTTAAAATTGAAGGTTCATGATTCCTGGTTGTCTTGATTGGTAGGTTGAACCAAAAAACACGTGTAAATGAATAAACAAGATTGAAAATAATCCTTTCAATCAGTATTTATGATCTTTTGTTGCGCATGCTTGAAGGGTGCGGATAATTACTATCGCTACACATCAGAAACGCCATCTTGTCGGCAACAAGCGAGCAGCCCGTGTGTTTACAGGTATGGACTTACGTGGATTCTCACATGTACTGTTAACTTACAGTCCAACGATTTAGTTATGTCTTTTGGTTGCAGTAACGAGGACGAGTACGCTGATCTGGATTGGGACAAACTTGGATTTGGATTCATTCCGACAGATTACATGTACATAACCAAAAGCGCTAAAGATGGAAATTTTGAGCAAGGACATGTCAGTCGCTATGGAAGTATTGAACTGAACCCTGCAGCGGGAGTCCTGAATTATGGCCAGGCAAGCTTGAACAAACTCTTCTTATAGACGTTTTGGATTTGTTTTAGAAGAAATCGTAATGGAACTAAACAATTTGTTGTTCAAAACTCTGTTTAGGGTATCTATGAAGGCACAAAGGCATACAGAAAAGAAAATGGACACCTACTTCTTTTTCGTCCTGATCAAAACGCCATCAGAATGAAACTGGGTGCTGACAGGATGTGCATGGCTTGTCCTTCTGTTGAACAATTTGTTGAAGCTGTTAAGGAAACTGCTCTGGCTAACAGACGTTGGGTAATGACTACTTCATTTTCCTCCCCAGATAAAGAGTCAACTTTGAAAATTCTGCTTTGGATTTAAACTTTATGAGAAGAATTCTAGTACAAATTCAGTTTCGGCTACTATATTCAGTACTTAATTCTTTTAAAATAGGTGCCTCCTCCTGGGAAGGGGACTTTGTACATCAGACCTTTGCTCATTGGAAGTGGTCCTATTTTAGGATTGTCTCCGGCACCGGAATTCACATTCCTTGTCTACTCTTCACCAGTTGGCAACTATTTCAAGGTGGGTTTCAGTTTCTATAATGAATCATCTTACGGATTGTTGTTGAATTGTCTCTAAATTCCTTGAACTTTGTACAGGAGGGCATAGCACCGTTGAATCTATATGTCGAGGAGGAGTTTCATCGTGCTTCTCCTGGAGGAGCTGGGGGTGTTAAATCCATCACGAATTATGCACCAGTAAGTGAACGATTCCAATTCCTGACACTACAAGAAGACCGATTTGATTCGCCTGAAAAATTGTTTCTAAATAGAAAACACTCTAACAGCTAATTCTAACTTGTATATGCAGGTTTTGAAGCCGATAGCTAACGCCAAAAGCAGAGGATTCTCGGACGTTTTGTACCTGGACTCTGTGAATAAGAAATACCTGGAAGAAGTGTCTTCTTGTAATGTTTTCCTTGTGAAGGTAAGTGTCGAAAACATCTCTTGAGGGAAAAAAAAAAAACTGGTCTAAACCAATCCGTTTATTCATTCAACTACAATTTGCATAAAGAACTGTCTGCGAAAAATTTTCAGGGGAACTTAGTTTCTACTCCTGTGGCGAGAGGGACTATCCTGGCAGGAGTTACTCGAAGAAGCATCATTGAAATTGCTCAAGACCAGGGTTATCAGGTGACAACCATTTGTAATTTACTGCTATTGATTCCCTTTGAGTCGCCAGATTAAAAATGACAAGTGGTTTCGGGGCAGGTTGAGGAACGAACTATAGCTGTGGAGGAATTATTTGATGCGGATGAAGTTTTCTGCACTGGCACAGCAGTAGGTGTCGCTCCTGTCGGAAGTATCACTTATCAGAACAGCAGGTAAAAGTTTCCTGAACAAAGCTTAGAATCATTTGTTAATCTGAAACAAGTTTGAGATGTGACTTGGATTTTGGAAAGGATCTTGACTTTTGCTAGTGACTAACTTCCTCTGTTACGTGAACAAACAGAGTTGAATACAGAACCAAATCCCCGTCGGTGTCCGAGGAGCTGTACTTGATCCTTGAAGGAATCAGAAGGGGTCTGATTGAAGATAAGAAGGGTTGGACCATTGAGCTATAGCCACCATTTTATGCAGTACACTGTACATTATCATCGTCATCATACTCTAAAGTCCCGCACTAAAGCAGGGTTTGAGAGTCTGATAGTACGCAGTCTTATCCTTACATTGTAGAGAGACTATTTCCAGCATGCAGTACACTGTACAATTCCCCATAAATTACATAAATGAAAGGGAATTTTCGTATTTGGCTGACAGATCATTGTTCGTAAACCGTAAGTGTACGGTTGTCAAAGTAAGTAATAAATTGGTAAGAATCAAGTCGTGTCAACAGGGATTATGAGAAAGTTCAAATCTATACTAGCAAACAATATTTGAAATCAGATTTAGTGAAATTTTGTGAAATTAAAAGCAATGTAAAAATTATTAAAAACTCAAAAAAATTTCTAAGCAACTACACAATTTAATGCAACCAAAATAATTATAAATATGACAAATCTATGCAATAACTAATTGAGAAAAGAGTGTAACAATTGAATAATTAAAAATATTCAAAGTACCTGGCCAGAGAGGATCAGCTCCCGTGTTGTTGGTGGAGACTATGTCCGTTAATAGATGAAGGTCACAGAATGTGTGAGTGGAGGCGGTGTAGGTACGGAGGCTGCGGCTTTTGAGTTTATGGAGGCTGTGGCTTTTTGTTTTGTTTTGTGTCTCCCCACGCTAAACCCTCACGGTTTTATTTTGCAAAAATGCTGGGCCATCTCCCTCTTTTTTTGAATAGCTACGCAGCGTTTTAACCAAAACGCTGAAGACCCCTCTTTGCTTTCTTGCGTTTCACACATGCATAATCTTCAATTTGCATGTTGGTACATGGCTTTTTGTGCATTCGAAATTTACTATTTTTTGCACTATTTTTAGAAAAATTTCTAACATTTAAAAATAATAAAAAAAATAATTTAGCATAATATTTATTTCAAAATATTGCATAATTCACCTATACTAATGCATCAAATAAAAGCTTATCGGCGTCGCTATCAATAACGGAATCATTAAAGGGTCGTGGTTGATCAATCTGGTTTGATAAAACGATGCCCACTTGCTCAGTGGAATCATAAAGCGATGGAAGAAAAAATGTGGAGTCCGTTCTCGCTGAAATTACTAAACATAGACAAGTCCTTGTCAAAGTCGTAAGCACCAACGACCAAGTATCTGTCTCGTAAAGAAAACCAACTCCTAACGCCTGATAGCTCGAGCCCCTTTGGTGGTATTAGAGATGACAACCTGCTCGGCTGAATCAAGTCGTTTAAAACTTGAACAGAAAGCATGGATTCGCTTTGTGTCCATGTCAACAGGTCAAGGAAGACTGTTCTCAATTCCGTCTGATCTAAACCTTAGTTGACTACTACGTCTTCTTGTTCAACTGACCACAAAATCTTTGTCCACTATGTTCTGATCAGTCAAATCATTTAGGTCCTTTTCATTTCTGTTTCTAATTTTCAATTTTTATTTTTAAATTTAATAGAAAATCTATTTATTTAAATTTTTATTTCTGTTTTTAGTTTTGATTATTTTCAATTTTTAATTTTATGAAAATCACAAAAATATTTATT
>JANKOE010000002.1:6195358-6213051 GCA_026284465.1 Erythroxylum citrifolium | reverse complement strand
AGTTTATAAATAATAAATAATAAATTATTTATTTTAAAAATAAAATATTTTTATTACTACTTTATTAATAAATATTATATAAAATAGTAAAATAAAAATAATTTATTTTTAAGTTTTATTTAATTTATAATTATTATTAGCAATATAAATTTTTTATTATTAAAAAAATTAAAAATTCACAATAATTATAAAAGTTGAAGTAAATAAAATAACTAATTAAAAAATTTTGAAAAAATGGGAAAGGAGAGGTAGAAGAGAGAAAAAGAGGGAGATTTAAAAATCTTTTGAAAATTTTGCAAAAACTCCCCTATTTTTAAAATTTTTTGATACCGGTCGTATTTGGTTAGTATTTTGAATACCGACCGGTATCATCCAAAACGGGCATGTATTAACCGGTATTTAAATTCGGTATGCTTGACCCTTTATTTCATATCAATTTTAGTCCGGTATAGTATACTAAACGGTATTCAAAATCCTGGTCTCTTTTGATACGATCAATTTCATACTTATAATTTATAAATTTGACTCATTTATAGTTTATAGAATTTATTTAATTTATAAAAATTGTTTAATTAATTTTTAATAATAAAATTTATTAAATAAAATTGAATTAATTTTTTTAATTAATGTGAATGGATTCATTTTTTCAATTATTATTATTAATTTTAATGACTAATCGTGTCATAAAGACAATTGTTTAATGATAGCCGTAATGTACAATGAACCTGTACTTCATTGGTTTAATGGCTGACTTTGAATCTCTGCCCTTCATCTCCTCGTAATAAAACTGACCCTCGACAAGACTTATAGGCGCCGTCCACCGTAGTCATGTGACAATATCATGGCCCGTGCGTCTAGTTAGTGGACAAATGAGGGATTAATTGAAGTTGATTGGGTTTTGAACGCGACTCAAACTAAAGATGGTCCAGTCCCAAACTTCTCTAACATAAAATCTTTTTAGTTTATTTTTATTAAATATCGTAATTTTAATTTGTAAATTTGATATACTCAACACTAAGATAATTTTTTTAAAAAAATTAAATCAAAATGATATTATTTTAAATGACTTAAACCGGACTTAAATCGTATAATTTGAATCTTATCAAACTCCCGTCCTGCTTAATTGAAATCATTCATTTTTAATCCGTTTCATTAGTTTAATATTATATTAAATTCATATCAATTTGAAGTTCAATCAAAACTTTTTTATAACATAAATTTTTTTCCAAATTAATTAATTATTAGAGTTTGAATTAATTTTTTTTAAAAAATATGAGTTAAAAAAGTTTTTGTGCTAAAAAGAAAAAGGAAATATAACATTTAGTAAAAATGATAACAAAGAAAACATTAAATCAATATGAAGATTGTGGATTTTATTTAAGTTAATTTTATGATAATTTAATTTTTATTTTAAACTTCTAGTTTAATTTAAAAAATATTATAGAAAAAACTCTTAAACGTGTATGCATATGGAGACAAAATTGACTACTTTGGTCCCAACAAACACATTCCACTTCCATCAATGAAAGAACCCTACCCTGCAGTAGTGGCACCAGAGACCAGACACCCGAACATTGAAGTCTAAAAGTCCCAACATCCTTTGTCTCACCATTGCTAGTTTCTAGCCAGACCAACCTAACGTTGTTTCTGCTTCCTGTTTCACTACCTAGGGGACAGGGAGCTCTCTCGAGTTCACTTAGTCATCATCGCTTGTTTTTGATGGTTTATCTTATTATTCGCACTGCTTGGACGGTTGGACCTTGACTTGGAAGCTTATAAGGATGAATATTCGTCTTTTTCAAAAACAACTGATGCAACTTTGAGAGATAATAATAACGCCAACTATTTTACTCTGATCTTCATTTATTTCAGTTGAAAACTTGAAATATATAATGGTTTCTTGTACAACGGAAGGTAAGAAACAAAAAGCTTGTTGCGGAGGATCTGCTTTCGGACAAGCATCTTCAAAGAAAGGAAACCGATTCATGGACTTTTTGGTAAGCCCCCCAAGAAACTGGCCCCTCCGTTTCCTGGCAAGTGAAAATAAGAGACCAATTTCCAAGGCTTAAAGGTGGCTTGCAGTTTATGCAATCTTAACTCCTGGTGAAGATATAGATCACATACACTCTTTGCTAATTACAAATTTCCAACTCAGAGGTGTGGATCATATCAGTATCATTGTCAACACCAATTTATGTGCGGTTAGGATCCTTAAATCCTTAAAAGACTGAACTCAGATCCGATTAAACTTAGTTTTGTTGGTTAATTTCGAGCCGAACCTAACTAATTTATGATGATTAATTGAGTCTAAAATTTTATCAAATTTAATTTCGTTCAAACTTAAATATTTGAGCTTAAATTTGAATATTATCATACTAGATTTAGTCCATTGATTTCAAATTAAGTCCAGACTAATTTATCATTTATTAAGTGTCAAAGACAGAAAGAGAAATTTGTTGAGTTTTGGCTCCTTTGTTTGTCCCATCTTAGTTAGGAAAAACAATTGGGGCAAGGCTTTTGCCTATATAAGGAGGTTGTTACCTTCTTGTTTAATGCACCAATACAAAGTCAAAGATTTGTATGACAAATTTGACTCTAGTTAAATTCCTCTTTTAAGGTGAGAGTTGGAGAGTTTGTTGTGAGTATTTCTTTATAGGTGTGTTGGTGTATTGCAGGATTAAGTGAGAGGAAAAATTATGTGATTGTAAAGATTTTTCACATAGTAAATTTTCTTCTTGTTGCTCATGGTTTTTTTTCGGTTTGGGAGTTTTCACGTAAATTCTCTTGTGTTGTTATTATTTCTTTATTTTCTGATATTTTTGTCTATCAAATATCCTTAAGTGTGAGTTTTAGAGGTCTAAATTTCTAACAAGATTTATAAGATAACAAGCTAAATCTAGTTTGAAAAATGAGGACGAGGGAAGACAAAAAAAAGAGCTACTTAACGGAATCATGTATTGGAAGAATTCATTTCAATTGATAGAAAGTAAAATCAAACAGAAGCAAAGATCATCCAAATTAGAAGAATCAATTGACTGTATAAATCTAGCCCACTTTACATAAACAAATAAGTTACAATCGATCTTGATCCATAGTCTACCTCAAAAATTGCAGTAACAATCCACTAATGCAAATTATGGGACTTTGTAAGAAAAAGTAATCAAACAATATAGTTAACTCTTAGGAACTTTGTATAAAGGATTTAAGATGATTGATGCAGATGAGAACCTTCAGGGGCAGTTCGGATTCTACTTGAGAATGTATCAGTGCAATGAGTTGAGGTGAAAAATTTGGCATTTGGGAATGTAGGACAATGTCTTTGCAGCCTGCTCAAACTTATTACTCCCACCTTCATTTTGTTCTAAGTTGATCTGACCAAAGAATTTCGTCCACCAAGTAGAGCTCCGCAATTTGGCCTGAAGAAATTCACACAAGAGATCATAGATGAACATTAAGGAACTTTTAATTAAGATAGATTTTGTATGATCGAAAACGGATTAGTAACTTACTGCCCTTCCAAATCTAGACACTTCAGAAGTTTTAGCTTTGTGATGACCTGGAACACCTGCGTGTATGAAGATTTGATGGTGGAAGTCTTATGAGAAACAAAATACAGAAAGCTTAATCATCATAGTGAGAATATGATATTGAAAAGAACCAGGTAACAAGCACCTAAGAACAAGAATATATAGGATCGTTTTTGTCAGAAAAGCTTAAACATGCATATCAGATTGCACGTGAAATCTAAAGTTATTTTACCTGTAAATATTACAAGACCTTCAGTTGATAAAGTTGCCAATTCTGGAAGCGTCTTGTTGAGGTATCTTGGAGACAGATAATCCAATGCGTCGGAGATAATTACCAGATGAAATGATTTTTGTCTGTATGGAAGAGGAAACTTGATGTCAGCCACACGAACAAGAGCTTTCCTGACAAGTGCATTGCAAATTCTATCAGCATCCTCTATATCATAGGGTTCCACACCCCAGGCTTCGGTTTCTTCTTCTGTTAGCAATCGTGATACCACGGCACAAGTATCCGGGCCGACGTGCAAAACTTTGCGCATGCTATCACCATATGCCTTCTTCAAAACCGGGATTGCTCGCATAACCTCTGCAGTGCATGAGAAATCTCCTGCATACAAGTCAATCCCACGATCAGGAGGATTAACACGATTCTCTAGATGCTTGCATGAATTAATTCGATCCTATAACCATCCATTGATTTTACTGTTAACATTACACCTCAAGCAACAGCTTCAGAGTACTTCAAACATACAACTTTTTCGTAATAACCGAACTTCTTAAAGGTCATAGGAACAGCTCAAGCAGTAGACTGAACTTGCCATTTATAAATCTGGGAAAAGAACGATCCATTGTAATTCATGCTGTACATTGTCTATTAATATAATTTAAGATGAAGAAAGAAAAAAATCAATTCTGCCAAGAACACTACCTGTAATCCGACTGACAACCACTTTGCTTCCAGATCCCCCTATCAAAGGAAACAACAACAGATGCACTCAAAAGCACAACCAATGAGTTGCAGTAAACAGCATTCTAAAACGTACATTCCAACATTAGAGAATTCGATGAGTTTGATGGCACTGATCACTAACCTGAGCCGTTGTACATATACGTAAACACAAGTATGGCACCCTAAAAAGTTGTTCCACCCATGGAAACAGAATAAAAGAACACAAAAATAAAAAACGATTTAGATTCAAGCCAAAAGAAATGAATTTTGGACGCGAAGAAATGTTCCAAGTGTACCAGAACAATGAGTGCAATGGACAAATAAGGGGAGGGCTGCGACCTGGATTTGAAAGCGAACAACCCAGCTCCTCCTCCGCCATCTCCGACGTAACGACGAGACGGATGGATCGCCGGCCTCCGTGACATGACTTCAAATGTTGTGGACGGTACGTTACTACACTGTTTCAAATTTCTGATCCAAAAGAGAAACCAAACTGAATCATCCACAGATACAGACACACACAGAAAATTTACTACAAAGAGACATAACCACATAGCGTCTACATAGATCGGTAGATACAGGGAAATCCGATGTAGACCCTCTCACCTACGAACAGTGGTCGAAGAAACAGAGGTGAGAGAGATGTTCGTCGTACAAGCCAAGAGTTTCGTTAGTTCCTTTTTTTTTTTTAATAAACAAAATTTTTGAGTAGTCAGAAAAAAATACCTAATTATAAATTTATCTAAATTATAAAAATAAAAAATTTAATTTTTAAAAATATTTGAAAGAATATAAAAAACTAATATTTAGAAGAATTACGTAATATATTTTTACTAGTGTTGTTTTTAATTATTAAATAATTATTTACATTTTAAGCATATTAATTATATTAATTAATGCATTCTTTTACATTAACCGGTACACATGTAATCCTGATAAACGAATCAAACAAGGCCGGCCGCTCCGGTTTGAGACAAAAGCTTAATAGTTGACTGAGATTTTTTTATATTACAAAAGAATCCTCAATTTTAGTTTAATAAAATAATAGTCCTAATCGGAGGCATGGGGGAAATAGTCAAGCAAATCCCAATCACAGATGTGACTAAACCCTTATAATTAGTGATCCCCTTGACCATTTATGCCTGTGGAATGCGAACGTAAGTTAACATTGAATTCTGATACCAATTAGGAATAGTAATTTTGATCCGACGGTCTAGCTTTGAAATGGGGCCTCTGCTCTGAATCGGACAACATCATTCCCAGGTGACAAACATCAAAGATGATCCACATACTTTGGAAAACAACTGCAGAGAAACCATGATCCACATATCTTTTGCAGGAATAGAAGAAAGGTCAACTTGCACTCAAATGCACAAGTGGACAGTTCATTTGGGTTCTTTGACTGTCAGTAAAAATGAAACTTGTACACGAGAGATTGAGTGAAGATACTATCATCCTGATCCTGCCTCGAAACTGTTCTTTTACTACAATCCCCTGTTCCATCTTTTAACGGATAAAATTTCTCACAAAAGAATCGATCCATAAACAAAAGAATTGATAAATGACGTAAACAAAAACGGAAATCTTACATATACTGATGACCACTAAACATTATCCACTGAAATGCCTCTATCTCCAGACTGTAGGCATTCTAATAACTCTATTAACATGACATATTCTTCATATTGGGTGGCAAATTCGTCGAGGTTGTCGAAGATGGAAGCCGCTTCAAGAAAAGGCGCCTTTCGGCCAGGTTACTGTAATAACCGTGTAAGTTTGTGTTGCTCGAGCGATAATTGTACTTCTGTCTCCACCCATATTAACCTGTGATCTATATAAGGCGTATGAATGTAGAAACACTTAATCTGTTCTTCACTGAACCTGCTCGCCTATCAAGTCTAGACCGACGAGCAGGAACGATATACCTTGAAACAACAGGAAATAGAAGTGAATTCCCTGAGCAGACAGTAGACTCCTTGCTGAAGCTGTTAAAAGCAGGAAAGCCAAAGACAACTCCTTGGTGTACATTCTATTATGCTTCTTCTTACTTTTAACCTTTTGTTCCTGTTGCCTGATTTCCTCCTTCATTTCGTCAAGGTTTGATTCCGAGGAGCCTCGTTGATGCTTGTGCTCCTTTTGAGCCAAGGAGACAAGATCACCCTCAGAAGAGCGGCCAGACTTCTTTGTGACAACCCATTCATAGGCACTGCCAAGCTGGAAAAGACCAGAGATCATAGCGTTGAACTTGGTTACTGACATAGTGTTCTCAAAAAGAAGGTACGGTACAATGAAGGGGAAGGATTTGGGAGCTGGCAGGATATTGAGAAATGACATGGTAGCTGGAATATAACAGACAACCCATGCTGGGAGCTCGGCCTCTGGTACAAACATTGTCATAGGAAGAATTATGCAGAATAGGGTGAATGAATAAAATGGTAGGATCAGCTTTCTGAGCAGAAAGAAAAGAAAGATCATGTTGAATCTCTTCCATATGCTAATCTGCAAAGCATTAGCGAATGAACAGAATTAGCAAATTGAACCAAGTAAAATCTGAGAATCTTGCAATATTGTCAAGATTTTTTCAAGAATCACTGTACCTTGGACCGGATTATATCAGGCAAACAGAGCCTGAACAGCTGCATGGGTCCCGAATGCCACCTGTGTTGCTGTTTTCTGTAAGCCTCATATGATTCAGGCAATTCGCATTGACACTGAGACCAAACAAACAGCAAAACTTACTAGTCCGTCACAAAAACAACTGAGAACTTTGTTCAGATGGCACACCACAAAACTGACTATACCTCAACATCATTGAGGAAAATGAATTTCCAGCCATGAAGATGAGCACGGACCGCAATGTCCATGTCCTCGACTGTCGTTCTCTCTAACCAACCGCCAGAATTCTCCAAGGCCTTGATCCTCCACACACCAGCAGTCCCATTGAACCCGAAGAAGTTAATGAAAACACCATTCACTTGCTGCTCTACTTCAAAATGGAACGCCAGATTAATGTTCTGTAACCGGGTTAGTAAGTTCTCATCCCTGTTAACAAATGACCATCTAGCCTGAACAAGCCCTAGTTCTTCGTTATCCTGTAATCAATATCAAAGTGAATTTCAAGCTTCCATATGAACAACTTCTCCCCATTAAAGACCAAGTACACCACAACAAGAAATCAACATACCCTAAAATGAGGGACAGTCCTCTTGAGAAAATCGGGATTGGGCTGAAAATCAGCGTCAAATATAGCAACAAATTCATAGTCTTTAACATAGCTACAATTCATGGCGGACTTGAGATTTCCAGCTTTATACCCATCTCTAATAACCCTATGCCTGTACACAATCCGGGCACCATCTTGCTGCCATTTATGCACCTCTTCTTTTATCAACAACTGCGTTGTGGGATCATCAGAATCGTCCAGGACTTGGATCAAAATCTTCTCTTTAGGCCAGTCCAACTTACACACGGCAGCGATTGATTGCTGGTAAACCTAATGCACAACATAAAAACCAGTTAAAACTAACTAAACAACCAACATCAGCAACACTTGACTGAAAACCAACCATAAAAAACAAGAGTTAAAAAGTTCACCTCTTTCTCGTTACACATAGGGATCTGAACAAGTACCATAGGAAAGTAGCCATTTTCTCCGGACTCCAGATCGGCGGCAGGGTCTTGTTTGGGAATGGGTTTAATCTTCTTAAATCGGATCCAGAAACAACCCAAGCAGAGGACAAGCCTATCCATACTCTGGATTAGGAACAAAATAATACACATATTGGATAAGAACTGCAATGGAGGAGCGAGGTACTCCACACGAATTAAAACCCAGCGTGAATACAGACTGTCGAAAATGTCTTTGAATCCAAAAGGCGCCGCTACGAGGTACTGTAGTTGTAGATGTGGAGCACCAAAATGCCAGCCTTTGAAATAAGCTACGACCTCGAAACCTAGTAAGATAACCGACAACCACAGGAAGAGTTTGATGCATGTTTGGAACCGAGTTTTGACTTTCGAGTTCTCGTTAGCACGACCGGCATCCATATCAGCGTCGGTTTCCGTGTCGGTGTCGGTGCGGCCGGAATGAACCCGGCGTTTGACTGCAGAGCCGAGGGAGACCATTGCGGCGGCAATGGAGCTCAAGCAACCAGCGGCTTTGTGGGCCTTGAGGAGGAGAACCCATGTGAGCTGTTTGGCGTTCTTGTTCCGGGATTTTTCACGGTGACGCGCCGGCGAGTCACCGACCAAGAAATCTTCCTCCGATGGACCTTCAAGCTCGACCATTGACCAGTTCGGGTTCTCCATTTTAACCACCACTGGTGTGCCTCTGTGACTCTCCCTGGACCACCAATCGAATGACGGTGGCATCTCGGGTTACTTCAACCTCAATGTACTCCGAGTCCGATGTATGAAACCAATAGATCTACCAAATATGGCTTAAAGAAAAATCTCTTCTCTTTTGGCTTGAAGTCTCAAAGAGGCTGTGACTTTGATCTCATTGTCAGAGAAACATCGGCCAAATTGGTACGAGTAGCAATGGTGATATGAAAAAACCTCAAAAACCAGTGCTTATAATGGTGAATTTGGTTATAGGTTAAGATGAGTCCAAAATTCTCTCATCTCATTCAAATACAGAAGGTAAACCGAAGAACATTCGCACGCAATGACCCGGACACAACACAGATACAAATGATTGCTGTAAATCCGACACAAATTACGTTAGTTTTTTAAGTTTTAACCAGAAAGTTACCAATACCAGATGGGCTTTGCCTTTTAGAGAAGAAGAATCCGAAATTTTGCCAAGGACCTAAGAGAAAAGACGGATTAACCAGATGGGAAATTCACAAATGACAGCTTTTTCACTCTTGTCGTCACGCCCCTCCCTCCTTTCAAGTTTCAAGCTTTGTGTTCCGTATAAACTATGGGAAAGGAGGAAAGGCAAGGTAACTCAAAACTCGAAGACCCCAAACCAAACCCAAAATTTGTAAACTTAAATGGTAAAAAGGAAAAACAATTAATATTTGGTTTTTTCCTTCTCTTTTTCTCTGGGCAAAACCACTTCAATCAGCGTAAAGATCGTTTGAGTGGGTCCCAAAATCTATCCTTCCAGGTTGGTACTGGTAAGTCTCGCGTGGGAATATTTCAAAAAGAAAAAACACGCATAGAAATAGAAGCTTCCTCGTACGTAGAGTTGTTTGTCTTAATTAAGGTAGAAAAAATTAAAGTGTTTAATTCGTCTTTTTCTTTTATATGATTATTAAAAAATAATATATTAAAAATAACTAATTTCGTAAAAAAATTTAATTTAGAATCAAATTCTCTAAACTGTTTATTTTAATAATTAATATCTTAAAATTTGCATAATTTAAGTTAAAATATTACTTTTAAAACTAATAAATATAAAACACATTAAATCAGTAAGAATAGTATTTAAATTTAGTTATACAAGTTTTAAAAAATTATTATTGAATTAAAATTTTACAAAATGTTAGATACTATTTAATTTCTTACTTTTTATAAAAAAAGTGTTTAATTGGTCCTTTTTATATATAATTATAAAAATTAACATATTTAAGAATTCTTAATTTATTATTAAAATTTTAAAATTTTTCAATTTATTTACTAACATTTGAAATTTTATACAAATAAAGTTTAAATATCTTTTATTAATAAAGTTAATTAATGAACATTTACATAATATTTTATCGATCAGTCATTTTAATAAAAAATATTTTTATCTAATATATAGAAATTTAAAAAAAATTACCCATTAAATTTAAATTTTTTAAAATGTCATTAAATTGAAAAATTATATTTAAAAAAGTAGATATTATTTAATTTCTTATTCTTTATACAAAAAAGTACAATAATAAAGAATAACGTTAAAATTGTAATTAGAATTTTCATACAGTGGGAATCAGTGGCCGGTTCACTTGACCGAGATTAAAATTGACCTCGGACCGTCGTACTCAGTCCTTCCTTCTTTCCCTGTAAAACAGTAGCGCCGGTCCATGATATGAGCACCAGAATTAAATCATTTGACTTATTTATTTATTTATTAATATTTATTTACTATATATGCTATTATTTAATATTTAATAAGTATTATTTTATTATATTTTTATATGGGTTTATACTTTATCGGCCTCTCTTCAGTCCCGCTGATAGATTTTGTTGTCGTTTTGAAAAAAGATAAAATAAATATTATTATAATTGCCAAGTATACTATTGCAAGAAGACGGATTAGAATCATTAGATATCTGGTGCCTCGGGCAAGCAAACCAGGCGGCGGACATGTGCCACCTTGTAATGAAACAAATTTAGTTCCGGACACGCGCTCTAAGAGCACGTGTTCACGTAAGGCGATGACTGACATTTATAGCCTGTTAATAAAACTTTTTAAAAATACCAAAAAGAAGGGGACAAAATCCAGCGGCCTAAATTATCCTTGACCCATGCTTTGTTTCGCCACCGACAGATTGTGAAGGCGTATTTCTCGTAGGGATAGTTTTGGAATATCAACTACCAAAAGGACAAGGTAAATAACGACACCGGTGATGAGTTGGGAGGATCTGATTTTTGGGATCATCAATCCTCTACAATCCGTGATCTACGGCCTTGATCTATTCACTTACGTATAGAGCTGCGTATGAAAGATAGATGAGAGAATGAATGTACTGGATTAACTCGCGTGGTCCAACGGTCACGCTTTTCATAAATGTAGCAGTGGCACTACCGTATTAGATAAGGAAAAGGGCAAAAGTGAACGAGGGCAAAAGAGACATTTAGCAATCTGCATAGCTTAAAATGAAAGGGCGTTTGAATTTAAAGTGCGGTGTTGTTGTGTCAGGTGTGGGCTGGGAGAGGCGCACGTGAAAGGGATGGGGTTGTTGTTGAGGAGAGACAGGTGGCGACGCGGTGGTCCACTGATGTTTCAAAGCCAGGCTGGCGACTCTAGCCGTCGTTATACTCCGTAATTAACCGTAATCTGCGCCACCCCCTCCTTCACTTCATTTTCAACGAAACACCTGTCGAATCCAGCAAATTTTAAAACTTTCAATTAATCAACTAAATGTTTATACCTTGAAGCATTGGAATTGGATGACAGCTCTATTACAGAAGCTTTTTGTACTTCAGTAAAAGGATCAGACCCATGAATGAGTTTAATTATTGTGTAAAGCGAAGATTAGGTGGTGATTGAATAATTAATCTCTACAATTTATAGTACTGGATAGGTTAATACTGAGTGTTAAAAGCGGGATTTGATTCGATTAGTGTTGCAATGATTACTCATTAGTGGGAAACAACAGGTCATTTTATGCTTAATAGTTAATAATAACAGAACCAAATAGGCCGCGGAGTGCCTTTATAAATTGATAATTACTTAATGACTCGTGGGGTGAAGGCAAACACTGTTTATTTTTATCGGGAGTGTTCGTATTCATGACCCAATCATACATTAGAAACGTGTAAACCCCAAAAGCAGCTAAAATTCTAGGTTTAGTTGACATTTTTTCACACAGCATGTGAAGAGTGGTGTATCCAATTGGCAATCACTGATCTTGGAGAGGGTGATTTGCTACCGACTTTCATTTTTGTTTTGAACATGGAAGGGAAGTCATTGTGCATTAAGCACTTAATTGAGAGTCAACCAATATGAAGATGTTTGGGGTTTTAGGACAGTGTCGGTGAGATGATATTCAAACCGAAAATTTGAGGGTTTAAAGTTGAATGCATCGAGCGGTCAAAAGTAATTATTGCGACACCAAAGCCGTCGACTTGGAGTAGAACAGAGCCGTGAACAGTATGTGGGCTTGCTGTTTGTGCTGTTGGTTGATCTGTCGTTGTTAGGAACACAAACAAGGAAAGTGTTGGCAATCTCATAATCAAGGCGTCATGCTTAGGCATATCAAGAAAAAGTGGAGATTGTTGCATCAGATTCGAGAAACATGACATGATAGTTAAACCCCTACCACTGCTTTGGATACTTTTTTTCTTTTGTTTTTTGGTCTGGGAGGGCTAACTTGAGAATAAGAATTGGTTCATCTTGAAGCTTAAAAGAGGCCTAGACTTCCCTCGTATTGTCATTTTCGTGCAGTGACCAAACGTTGAGGTAGAAAAGGATTTGTTCCTAAATTTTTTCAATTTTTTAAAAATATAAAAATTATAAGAAGTATTTTCTGTTTTTTTTCAGTTTTTTTTCATAAAATGATTTACTATAAATAAATATATATTATTTAAAAAATAAAAAATGGAAGGTGTGGCCCAGCAAAATAATGGCGTATACTGAGGCCGGGCACAGAGTAAAATGGTTCGTTGCGAACGATTCAGCCTATGGACCTATACAAAAACGTCACAGAAGCTAAAATGGCCCAGATACGCCTGTATGGCATTTTTAATATAGAAAGGGAGAACCAGCCCACAACCGTGGCCTTAACCTGATAAAATGAACAGATCAAAAGATTATGAATTTTGATCTTAGAGAAGACCAAAAAGCACCAAATCCAGACACGAATTTAAGGAGACCATAAATCAAATGGAACATTTTCTTCAACAAACTTTAAGGATTCAAATTTTCAATTTACATATCAAAATTGCCATGTTTGTAGCATGTGAAAAGGATACGTACAGATAAATTTAAGGAAGTAAAAGCCGCCAAATTCAGGGTAGTATACAAATGATGGAGCTCCTGAAGCAGCGATGACAGTATCAATACCGATGTTATCAAGTGGCGCAATTTGCTTCTCTTACCTCGACTTATGTCCGAATAGAACCAGTCACCAGTTTACTGTCCTCTCTAATGTTAGCTTCGGACTTCCCTGAAAATGCCGTAAATATCGCTACAGATGGCCACGGTGCTCGAAGAGACGGCTAATAGTATCATCGTCCATGATGATAATCGGTCATTCTTTCTCGCAATTCCATGGGTATCCCTGGACGACAACCAGCAAATCAACAGAATAAGTTTTCCTAGTTACTGTACAGGACAAGGGCAACAGAGACAACAGCCTCTGAGCAGCCATAAGGTGGATAACAGATACAAATAAAACGATAATGTTTAACAGTTTAAAATTTGGCAATTTGGTTTAAGCCGAAATCAATTAGTAAATTTTGAATTGACTAGCTTTCAGTTGAGACCAGCTCCAAAAAAAAAATAGTTTGAAATTTAAAAAAGGTCCATTGACAATGTTAATAAGGAGATACTATCACATTGTGAGATTGTAGTATCACATTGTGAGAATGAAAGCATGCTGCTTGATTTATGTAAGATTTTTCAAGTTAAAGCTAATGTATTAAGCATGGGATCAGTGAATCAGGTCTTGGCCCTACTTCCTCTGACGTCTCTTGGATATATTAAGGAAAACAAAGCACTTCATCTGCTGGTTTATAAAATCCCTTTGTGTCCAGATGTTCCAAACATCAACCCACATAAAAGAGATTGCCAACCACAACTTTTTAGTCATTGGCACCAATCTATCATCAGATATTCGCCAGGTCACACTGACTTATTAGTTTTGTTAAATTCAGGCTAGTAATTGTTCGTGTTGAGATGGAAAATCTTAATAAAACGAAAGTAAGACTAAGAAGAACCACAAACTAGCTGAACTAGGGTGACGAACTCATATGTGATCATATTAAGTGGTGATTTCCAATGTTGCAACAAAGGTTTCTACTTAAATAACATAGTTGCATACCTGAGGGCGATGGCAGCTGGAAAAATAAAACCTACAGAGACAGCTGCTGTGGCACCTGTAAACTGGAAAGCATCCCATATATTAGGCACAAAAATTGCTCCCGCAAAGATGAATCCCATTAGAGCTGCTGTTATTAGAGAAAATCTGCTGCAGTCGTTCGCAATGGGAAGTGCATAAGGAAAGAGTAGACCATCCAAATTGAGCCGAAGGGAGAAGAACACAATTGGGAAAACGAGCATCAGATGGACACCATAGCTAACTCTAACTAAATCACTGAGCACTGCGGAATATGGTATCCCAAGATCACCATCGAAATTGGCAAGCACATCATCTAACGTTTGATCACCGAAAAGAAGAACCCCAAAGAAGCTAGTAGCAACATAAACGGACGAGCACAATCCAAGGGAGGTTCGTACTATTGACTTCATCTGGGATGAATCTTTCAGTTCATTCTCTATAGGGTGAACTGAAACGAGCATTTTACAATTAGAAGCAGGCAATCAATGCTTCAATAATCAATACCCATCATCGAATACATTGTGTGTGTTTAGTTTAGCAGCATACCATTGTGGTGGCAAATATAAGCAGTAACTATAATAGGCACGGTTGTGAAAAGCTTCCAGAAAGAGGCCTGGTCGGTGATTTTAGGCATCAAACGTGGCATTCCAATACTTCCTTCTATTACTTTAACTATGGCTATTCCCGCAGTTATCGCCACAAATACAACAGCCAAAGCAACTGACAATGCCGACGTGTATCTCAACGAATCTAGCATTACAGATAGTAAAACTCAAGAGACATCAATCCTACGCTTAAAAAATACAATCAATCCTCATTTTTCATTTTAGTAAATTATGCTAAATTACTGTTTAGACCAATGCGAACCGATCAAGTCAACCTGAACCGGACTTCTCAAATCCGAATTAATTTCAATCTTTGGTTAATTTTATACTTAATTTGTTAGAGCATCTCCAACCCATTACACCCAATCTCACAATGTGAGTAATGAATTTCTATTTCAGCATTCTATTATACTATATCTCATTACACCACTTTCTAAAATGCGTTACAGTCTAAAATTATCCATGTAATGAGACTTTCGAGGTCTACCAACATTTTATTATCTATATAATAATCCTTATATGTGCAGTACTAGTGCACTCTCTCCGATGCTCGTATAATGGCTGTGCACTATACGAGCATCCAGGATGCTGCTAGCTTTAAGTCTATTTTGTCATCTTTAAAAATAACATTTGTATTCAGTCAAATGCTAATTTTACTAGACTAAATGTCACTTTCGTTAACGTGATACCATTTTATTAAATTCAACTTAAATAAGTTAGCTTCCATATACAAAAGTATATGTTACGTATGAGCTTACCAAGGCGCTTGAAAGAAATTAGAGGAACGAAAACAAGTACGGTCGTGAGTAGCAGTAAAGTGAAGCGCGTGGTCAACCAGCTTTGACCAAACCATTCGTTTATAACACCTGTGTGGCGGACCCCATCAGACCATGTCCCTGCTAACACGTCACCTGTTGTCAACGATAATACTGACACCGTTAAACTCAAAACTTGACGGTTTCTCCAGAACAAATAACAACAATGACTACGCTTTTGGGTGCTAAAGCGAAGAAGAACACAAAACCAACTATTACCTATGATGATCATGTAGACGACGAGCATACCCAAGTTATTGATGACAATGCAGACCTGAAGTAGCGTGCGGCTAGGCCCACCGAATGTGTCGGCGACGACGCCGGAGTAAGTTGCGGACTTGGAAGCTCGACCAAACCGTAAGATCAAGTCGATTGACGACTCCGTTAAGATCGCACCGAATATGATCATCACAAGGCCGGGAATTAGCCCTAGTTGGCTGACGGCGGCAGGGAGGGCCATGATTCCGGCACCGACGATCGTGGTCGATAGATTGAAGACTGCGCCGGAGAAGGACGCGCCATCGAATCCAGCTTCCTGGAGATGGTACTCGTTAAGCTTCTGAGGTAGGAGAGTGTTTTTGGTGGTGCTCCGACGGTGCTTCCGATCACCGGAGGAAAACACTTTCATATTGACTGAGAGAGGGAGAGAAAGTGACGGGTCAGACAAATTGGGAATGGAAGGTTTAAGGTTATATTATATATAGTCTATGCCCTGTAGTCTTCAACACTGCGTTGACGTGATGAAGCAGTAAGCACAAAAACAAGGAAAATAGCCAATAGAATTACGCTACGTGGTATTTTGGAGCACCTCGCCATCCTGCCCTATAAAATGGACAAAAGGCCATTTTAGCGTGAGAGAACCGTTACAAATACTAGAGAGTGGAAGACAAGACATGTAGGGTGGGCCACTAACACGCAGATTTCATTTTCTTATTTAAATTCATTTAAAAAAGATTAAACATGTTCTTAGTTGACAACGTTAACTTTGACTTTCAGTTGACCCAAATCGACGAATATCATGGATCCATAATGTTATGAATACATCCAATATCAACGATGTTGAGGCCCAAATAGAGGAACAAGCAGAGGATCAACACATTTTGAATGAGGAGCAGATTGTTATTGACGAGCCACTAGGTCCAAGAAGGGGAAACAGGATCCGAATTCCTTCTAGAAGGTTAGCCGGTTATGTGATGACAGCACAGTCTGCAAAGCCAGCTAAGAAATAACGAATTCATGGAGAGAATCATGGAGAGTCTGCTAGGAATTTCCTTTATATTGATTTGATTACTATTTGTTGCGGGATGCTTATGAACATTTTGAAAGTGTAATTTCTCTTCTCATCTCTATTCTGAGTCTTCTTCTTCTCATCTTCTTCGCATTTCCAGATTGTAATTCATTTTTGCAGCTGAATAATCAATAGAAGCTTTCATCGTTTCTGCTCCTATTTCGTTATTTCGATTTCTAAGTGCTTTCACATAACCATGTTGAATCCTCCTACCGCAACCCAAATAGCATCTAACATGGCGAAGTACATTATTATGACTATCCAAGCAAAACTACGAGGGAAGCTTTTATCCCTTTAACACACGAAGACACTTTACGGTTAGTTGGAGATGGACGTTAAATGGAAGATTAGCTAAATCATAGGTATGATGGTAACATGCGAAAGTTTCAAGGTAACTTTGCAAGTTAGATCAAGCGTGATATGAGTTTTAGTAGAATTTCGTAACTTGTACGAGTGGACATGGCTAAAAGTAAGTTCTTATTGGATTAGAGACTTAATGGTTGCTCAAATGGATGAATCATGACTAATGAACTTGATATAGATAAGCATTGGATGTAACATCCCATCACCGATGGGAAGGGTAGAATTGTAATTTAGAAGGATTTATGAGTGTTTAAAAATTGTCTTGGTGTGTTCATGCATACATATGCGCGTAAATAGTGAATTTTGCACATGTAAATGCCTGTACATGCATTCATAACATTTCCCGGTATATTTGATCATAAATGTGATTATTATGAAAAATGTGATTTTTGTGTTTAGAAAATTGATTAGAGAGGGTTATTGAGGTTTT
>JANKOE010000002.1:6051001-6062921 GCA_026284465.1 Erythroxylum citrifolium | reverse complement strand
TATCAAGAGGACTCTCAACTGTGGCTGCTACATAGAACCCCCTTTCTCTTGCCTTTTTTTGTTTTAACTCCTTAAACCAATCCGACCCTCCTTGGATTTTAAAACATGTCTCCACCGTGTGACTCCTTTCATGACAGTGGGTGCAATATTTATCATCCCTTTTAATGAATCTCCTCTTTCCAGTTGTTGATCCAGACGCGAAGCTACTCTCCTTTACATCTCTCTTTCTATTCCCACTAGATTTCACACTAAGAGCAGCATTTAATTGACTAGTTTCATTCGAAGTCCTAGATAAACTAGAAACATCCCTATGTTTTTCAACTATCAGCATCATGGAATAAGCTTTACTTATATTAGGCAAAGGATCATACAACATGATTTGACTATTCACACTTTGATAATCATCCCTTAACCCCACTAAAAATTGAAACAGTTTATTTGTTTTCTTCAACATTAACATTCTTACTACCAATTTCACAAGAACAAGCTTTAAAAGGCATAACACTTACAAGATCGTCCCACAACTGTTTTAGCTTGTTAAAATAGCTAGTTACATAATCGTTTTCCTGTCTCAAATTATTGATACTTTGCATTAATTGGTAGATTTGGGGTCCATTACTTTCTCCAAATCTATTTCTGAGTTCTTCCCATAGGTTTCTCGCAATAGTCACAACCAAAAAGGACCTAGCAATCTCCTTAGACATATAGTTTAAGAGCCAAGATGTTACCATAGAATCAATAGTTCTCCATTTTTTCAATAGTTGTGGGTTATTCTCTGGTTCCTTGCAAGCTCCATTAACAACCTGTATTTGTCCTTAGCTTTTAGGGCAATGACCATTGCTCTACTCCATTGTAGGAATTTGTCTTGTCAAATACTGTGGCTACCAGTATAGCTCCTGGATTTTTTGACGTCACCATTTCGTACAATTCAAACTCTTCATCTCCAGTCTGGAACCGATTTTGTATATCACTACTCTCACTTTCGTTACCAGGCATACTGGCAAAATTAGGGCTTTTTGGATATCAAGGGCTTCTCTACTCTGATACCACGTAGAAGACAATAATAAGGATCGAAATTTGTGAGAAAGGAATGAATTTTATTCATAATTTGTGAAGATATATAAACACTTGATTTCATACTCTCTTTCTTTTCTGTTACTCTTTCATAATAAACCTAGCAATTTTCAGCTTGTAAGTACCTAAATAAGGACAAGAATAATGATGAATAATAAAAAAAAAGAACAAAATAGAATTGATGAGGTGTCCTGCTATATTTTCTATGTGGTGTCATTTGTTGGTGTTGACTTTTCCTGTGAGTCCAACAGACTTCTCTTCCCACGTGCTTCCTTTGAAATTTTGATCGAAAATGAAGATTCCTAAAATAAATAAGAATTAAAAAACTCTAGTGATTTATTAATTATATTTTAATCTTAATTTTAATTTTAATTAAATGAATTGTGATTTTTATTCTATCTTTTTTAATAACAAAATATCTCATAACTAATTTTTAGATATTCAATTGATAGATTATCATGTAAACGTAAAGTTTATAAATCATATATTTTGAATAAGATGTAATTTAACTAAATTATTTGATTAAAATCAAACAATTTTAAATGATTAAATATGATAAACCTTATAGTTTAAATAAGTTATCTTACAAAATGATCAAAGTGCCCAATTGAACCAACCTTAAAGGACACGTCTAAATTTATTTTGCTAATAAATTCCCAAATTTAGAAATTTATACTTAAACTAATCCAAGCAACACCATCTTACTGTTAGAAAAATGCCCCCATCTAACCTATATTAATATTATCAACTGTTTTAAAAACCAAAATGGTTAATATATTATCCACTGTTTTAAAAACCAAAATGGTTCGTTCGACCGTTAATAGCGAAACTTCGAACCGACTAACTTTTTGATTTGACTTTCAAATTTTTAATTTAATTTAATTTAATATTTTTGTTGTTAAAATGGTTAATTTATTGATTAATCTGCTAATTTTCTTAAACTGATCAATTTTTATAAGTCAATTAATTTTTATTTACTAATTTCTTTTTTAAGTAAGCTTTAATTTTTTATAAATAAGGAGAATCTTTTTCAATTAATTTTTAAATTTATTCAATTTTTAACCAATTTTATAATGACCTAATATTGATTGAATCTTTTTAAACCTTAAACCTTTTGACTTCTGGCCGATTTTGAAAATATAGATATTAACTAATTACTTTGTTGGGGCAAAAAATGCAAGCAATCCCTTTATAATGTTAAGTGCTTATGGTTAACAGATGAACGTGTACACATACATATATAGAATTACAGAATTGTACTGGTGGATTCAATACACGAAAATTTTACAAGTTTCTATCTTATTCAGCTAAATTTATTTCCTGTACATATTTCGGCGAAAACATTTTCCTCACTCATTAGCGACCTATCAATACAAGCAGATTAATCTGCAAAAGGTAAAATCATAATACAAGATAAAGATTTAGTGAAAAACTAAACTCAATTCAATGTAATCCAGCAGCATCCACTAGGCATCCAATCATATTAGCCGGTTCAAGATCTCATATCCTTTCTTTCTCGTTTAATTGCTTCATAAGAAGTCATCACCTCTTTGAACTTCGCCTCAGCTACCTCTGTAAAAAGATGTGTCATAGAGTGTTAGGCCACAACTTTTTTAGCAGCAATACCTGATTAAAAGCAGCCAACAAAATCCAACCTTTGTTATCTTGGTTCTGATCTGGGTGAAACTCCAATGCCTTGGCCCTGAATGCTGCCTGCAGTGATGAAGTTAACGTTCTTTGTATCAGACATGGTCAGTAATCTAAAATAATACGGCATCTTTATCCATAAAAAATAGTACCTTAATCTCAGTATCTGAATATGGCGTTCCTCTGGACCTGTCTCATAAGAAGAGATCGTATCATATTAGACCACTGAAACAAAAATCTTAATTTTGAAAAAAAATTGTAGATCAATGTTCCTGCAATAACTCAGGAAAATTGAAGGTGATATAGACGTAATGGATATTGTAAATCCGGTAAGAGATCATTAAGGTAAACAAACCTTGGCCAGCTAGTTTTTTTGGGCTTGTGTCGTATTTGATAACATGAAGATATTAAATTTGGAGTTGGTCCAATATCTTTATTTTTATCTAATGCCTCCAGTAGTAGACTTTTCATAGTTCTAGATGACGCCTTAATCTTTATCAAAATAATTTGATACCAAAGAGAGTATGAACTTCAAATTAAACTTTCCAAGATCACAATGATGGTTTCGTTTTGCCTCGAAACATATCTTATACAAACAATTGGCATTCATTGGAAAGTGTCAAGGTTTAACAGTTCTTTTTCCCTATAAATCTTCAGTCCAACCGCAAACAGACCTTTTAGAATACACAAACTGAAAATGAAAATTTGCATGTCACAATGGCTTTATACCTAACGGGAAAGAAAAGTTGATCTACATAATCATTTAACGAACCATTTGAATTAGTAAGAAATATAATGTGCATCATATTCAGCAATTAAGGGCCCAAAATAGTACCTGTCAAGTCCCAAGACAGAGTAGTGATGTGATAATGGATAACTAGTACTATCTCGAGGAGTTCTTCTGAAATTATTAGTCCTCTGATCTCTGAAAGATGTATCAGTCTTCCAATACCAATCATCTCGCTGAAAATGATGGTGAAAAGCACTCTGATCATTTTCCCTCCAGCTTTCATAACCTCTCTTGTACTTGTTCCTTTCGCGATTAAAAACACTTTGCATTCGCCTTATCCGCTCCTACAAAAATGACATGCAATCACGAAGGGATGAAAAACAATAAAGCAAAGTGCATTCAAATATACATAAAAAACCACAAGCAAAACACTACAGGGAATAACTTTAATGCATATCAAGACAAGGGTAAAACAATAGAACAAAAATGTTAGCAAAACTCAGCGAAACCAGAAGAAATAAATGCAATTAACTCAAAAATATGAAAATTTTTGATACCCCAAGCTCACGCCAGTCTTAGTTTAACCCTTAATTACAGTTAAGAAGTTTATGCATAGAAAAGGGAAGAATGGTGCAGAGGTAGGTGTTTAGGGTAGCGGCCGAAATTGCAACCTAAGTTACATGAAACCAACAAAAACAGATATCTCTCCTGTAATTCCTCAGGGGAAGTCATTTCTACCCTCCTCTAACGATAAGTGTTTTAACAGGTTGGTTGACCAGATAGGAAAGTAAACACATAAGGGATGCTGACAAAATATTCCGCTCCATCTTCAACATAATTTGCAAACAGAACCACGAAAAGGCAATAAACTTGCTGGGAAAGAATGAATGTTGGAATATGAGAACTAACAATTGATTTTAAACATGAAAAAGTCTTCCGACCTGTAATTATTAGATGACAAAGTATTACACAAGGACAGAGAACTCACCACTCTCTCCATTTCTTCCTCATACTCCTCTTGCATTCGACGCTGATATCTTTTCCACGCTTCCTCCTGGAAAGTTGACCGAAAAGAACCAGCACTTCCTCCTTTTGCTGACCTGCTTAACTGTTTAGGAAAAATTACAAAGTTTGCAAGTTTCGGAAATGACAGGTAAACCAGACACCAACCAGATCACTAAACTCAGACTCAGACTTTCCCAGTTCAAGATTACTCAAAATCAACTTAAGAAAACAAAAGAAAAGCTCCTACAGAATAAATTATGCTTACCTGTACGTAAAACCAATCAACAGTTCTCCGGAGTTGACCAACCTGCCATTTGGTTTAATCATCAAAACGGAGTCCCAAAAAAGATAGCAAAACACAACTTAGGGACGAGTTCTGGCAAAAATTATGCAAATCCCTCCTAGGAACCTCACGTCACAAGAGTCTCCAACCTAGTTCCCAAAATCCCAAGCAAACTAATCACGTCTTTAGATTGGGCATGCAAAACCAAATAATAAAATCCCACAATCCGAACAGAATTAAGCTAGAGTATTGAACAATAACGCCATAAATATATGCAAACAAACCGCATTCAACAATTAACAAGAAAATAGAAAGTAAAAGAAAATAGAGAACTGACGGCGAAAGTAGTGGCTGTGGCGCCGATGAGACCGAAGAGGAAAACGCCCCAGAGCTTCGTATCTGCTTCGTCTTTCTCTTGAGGACGGTCTGTATAGGGCCACGGTTTATCCTTATTCCGACCAACTTTTTCATCTCCCATGCTTTATTTCAGTCAATGATTTCCCCCCAAAATTGAAACCATAGTTAGGGTTTGTATCGGAGTGAGAAAAGCAAGGGAAAAAGAGTCTCCGGCTTACGGAAATTAGGAGAGGGTGAAAATCTTTGCTTGGAAATTTAATATTTGTCTACGACTTTCTAATGTTGTAGTTTAATCAAATACGGCGTCGTATTATTGCATTTGTATGTGTATGAAATTTATAAAAGCCTAGTCCCATCGGTAATATCAGTGGCTTTTCAATCCTATAGTGAAATATGTGATAATATCAATGTTAATCTGGATTGGGAGTTAAACTCAGGAATGTCAAAAAGAGCCAAGTTGATCGAGCCAGGAGCTAACCATGTACTGTTATTTTCAAAACGACCTCATTTTTTAAACTTTACCATAAAAAATATAATAAGTTAGGTTAGCCTGGCCACCTAACCCGCTTGTGGCCATCGAGCCACGAGCCAGTCAACTCATAGTCGAGCTGATAAAGACAGACTAACATCTCTAATTAAACCTGTAAACTAAAAAATTTAAAGTTTACCGGATTCAATCGATATTAAACTGTTATAAAATTAGCTAAAAAATTTATATTTACTTAAGAAAAAATTTAAAATTTAATTAAAAAATGATTATTAAACAAACATTAATTAATTATTTTTAATTTACTTATTAATTAATAAAATTTATCAAAACAAATGTTAAAAACTTAATCGAAACATGGACAGTTCATAATTTATGACTAGACCTATTGAATTTTTTAATTATTGGAAAGTATTCAATATAATACACTTTTGCTATGGAAATTTCAGTTGATAGCACAAGCGACAATTTTTATCACAAACACAAACAAAAAAATAACTCGGAAACAGAAATGAATCTCAAATCATCATTCGAAGCGTCTGTAATTTCAATACCCAATAACTTAACAGAGGAAGATGATAAGTTTTTGTCTGAGGAAATTTACATGTATAAGAGATTCTAACGAGTCATCTTCTTCGGCTAAAAATTCGAAGAACAATCAGAGTTAGGAGGTAAACAAAAAACCTATACAACCAAACAGGTTAATCCCTTTTTTTCTTAATGGCTTTAACGTTACAAAATCCTGAGTTCTTTGTTTGAAGGAACTAAAGCCATTTCTCTTCTCCTCCATAAGTACAAGCTAGGCCTCAGGCTTCAATTGCCCTGCAGAGATCGCGAACAGTGAAGGTGCAGAACAGGAAAAAGAAAATGAAAGATAACGACAAGATTCGTGTGTAAGGGCCTTTGCTACAATACCATTTGGTCCCAAGCTGTTAATGGAAGAGGCTGAATTAAATCCCATTTGGAAAAGGTTTTGTAGCTCATTGTCTAATGCATTCTGTATAATAATAAGAGATAACCTGAATTGAGCATCATATATACAAGATGTGGACACAGGAGGTCTGCTACGAAGGTCTTTACTTACTTGAGGCATAGAAGGGAACTGCAAATTTGTGTTTGGAGTAACAGTTATGTTCGGTTGAAAAACTCCTTGAGAATAAGGATTAGAGTTCAACATCGGACTAAATCCCGAAAAGGATGAATTACCACTTCGTGGATGAAGCATCTAGATATGAGGCAAGGCAAGGCAAGAACATGAATAAAACAAAAACAAACATTAGACAGAGGAAAATGTTGCCTATTCTGCAGCCATCAAATTTTAACTTACATCTCTAGATAGAAGCCTCTCAAAATCAAAGTTCAGCTCCGGATTGACAGTGGCAAGTTTCATAGACAGAAACTGCAACAGGAATATATATTCATTTTGTTAGGAACTTGCTCTTAATTTACATTCAAAACATGTTATCCGCTAAACTATTAGAATTTTGATTGAAGCACCAAAATAGCATACCTCAACCTGCTGTTGCAACGACTGCACATAGTTGATAATCTCATCAAGCATTACTGCCTTCCCAGTGATCTTATAAAACGAGCAAACTCAGACAGTATCAGCACTTATTCTATTCATTTGATACAAAAACATTTCATTCAGACATTAGACCTCCAAAAGTACCTTATTACATCCTGGAACAAGGTCTTGAAGCAATCTCATTCTCTCACTGATCTTTTCTCTCCTCATCTGCAATGAAACATTCTAACCTCAAATTAAAGGAAACTGTGCCGTTATCAATAGTTTATAAATTGCATATGTAGATGTACCCTCTCTGCAAGACTGTGACTATTGGTTGCCTGACCCCTCCTTGCTCTAACGTGAATGTAGTTCTCTTTAGGTGGAGCTTCTCCACTGTTAGAATCATCCTTAGACTGCTTTGTTGCCTCTTTTCCCCGTGCAAGTGTATCAGTGTAATGTTCATTTGTTGGCTTCTTCTCATCCTGTTCTGTGGATACATCACAACTCTCCCTTGCAGTGTCCTTTATCAACTCACCTTCACCATTCTACAGCCAATTCCACACCAGTTTCAGGAATAAAACTTTACACTGACCAACAGCTACAATTTCTATGACAAACTAATCAGAACCTGATAAACATAATCCAGGTGTACCTTGTTGGGATCAAAACGTGAATTGGACTCCCGAACTCGTTTCCTTTTATTCGCAATGGAATCAGCTTCTTCCAATAGCTGGAGATCACCATGACACCGGGTACTGGTTTCCTTATTAAGAGCGTAATTTGGAGGGCATATACTACTGGCAATCTGACCAGACCCAGTTAGACCATAGGAACCAACCATATCAGAGAAGTTCCCACTTCCAAAGCAAGGAAGTTTTGGCACCATTTCAACAAAGGTTGAATCAGATGGATAGTTTACAAGATGAGCATTGTTGTTTATTCCTTGGCTTTCAACTAAAATAGAGTAAGGAGAATTTGTGAATTCACTCTGAGAAAGTATTGCCGAACCTCCAAGGTTCTCGTGCTGACCAAGTGAAATTACTTGATGATCCCAACCTGAAGCAAAGTATGGATTTGTACCCATTCCCGATGATGAGCAATTGATAATGTGTTCATCTCCCCTTTGAAATCCCATATCATCATCGTTACCACCAACACTACCCATTTTCTAGATTCAACTAACCCACCCCAAATATTGAGGAACTAGCCTATACAGGAATAAGACCGAATGTGACAATGGGCAAAAGGAACTAGGTTAAAGAAAAAGTGGATTTGACCAAAATTAGGCAGTGATATCTTGCAGGACTCAACAAAGAACAAGTAATGTCGACAGCTTTATAGAACTGAGAGAGGGTGCTAAAGTAAAAAGAACAACTCATAGAAGCATCCCATGGACGCAAAGTGAAAAAGATAGGTGCAGAGTGTGAAGCATAAATCTAATCGATATCAGCTATTTCCCTCATTTTTCAGAAACCCTAGGATCAAGTAGAACATGCAAGGACATGATGGAAAATTGGAAATGCTTGCTACATACAAAAAAGTGAACCTTTCAGAGCATAAAGCAAACTCAGGCAGAGACGTTCATTAGCTAACAACAGCTCAACGAAGAAAAAGCAGATTCGCTTTATCACTTTTTCTTGTACGAGAACTAAAAACTTGCAAGCTCTAACCGATCAACACCAACGTTATTGGAATTTGATACTGTTACAACCTCCGAGCAACTGGGAAGAAAGCAAGCAAATGGTGGGCCGAAGAAATCCCAACAAGGAAAGGACTAGCGGTTGAAGTATTGAATCAAACACCCAACATTCCAGTAACTAGGAAAAAAGGAAGCTGTTTAGGCTTCTTTTCAGATATTCTCAGATGGGTGTTCAGAAAAAGGCCAAAAGGTGTCAAATTCTAGGTCAATTATGGAAAACTGAAATCTGACAGAGCTCCAGTCACAATCTCTTGAAAAAGGGTGAGCAATAGTACTCCGAAGAGCATCAAATGGCAAATGCCAGCTTAAACTTGTGCGAGAAAAACCAAATTCACAAAAGGAGTACTTCCACAAACAGCAGAATAGGCATCAAGTTCCAACTTTACTAGATTAGATCACAGACAATGTAGATAGATAGCTACGAACCTAGAGGGACGCTCAGAAAGAAAACACACACAAATAGTGTACCTAAAGCAGAGAAAGAGAGAGAGATTGCTATTTTGCTTACCTGCTCAAGCAACCAAGTTAGTATGATTTTAAAAGACAAACTAACTACTCTGACCCCCCAACTGTCCTTGTTCCTAAATTATTACAGAACCTAATCACTTTACGTCCTGTAATTTTCTCTCTTTCCACTTTTTCGGAGAATTTTAAATTAACTTTTATAATATTTTGGGGAGGTTCTTGTTCTTCTCTTCAACCCCAAGCTTTGCTTTGCTTTGACATAATCTACTTTCCATTTCTTTTTATTATTTTTTTAAACTGACACACTTGCCAACTATACTCCCTCTTTGCTGTTACACACTCATTTTATCGTCAGTGCCAACCTACCCAACACCCTGCCCCCTTTCATTTCTTTTGAGAAGTAGTACCATTATTGTGAACCTCACCCCCATCATCTTCCATGAACAACCCTCTCCATCGGATCGATATGCATAGCCCCACTAAATCATTCTTCCCAAAAATAATGCAATCCTGGGTTCCACATGCTCACCTCACACATCCCTTTCCTAGTAGGACAATTGGATGGCTGTGATTAGACCACTGACAGAAATTCCCTGATCGTTAGATTAGATGGCTTCTCTAAAATGTTAATAATTAAAAGTTAAATATAAAACAGAAGGAATAATGGAATCTAATCAATCAAAATATTATTTTACCTTCGTGTCCTGTCACAATATTATTTCCAGCTGTACATGCAGTGCCTACCTGGTCAAACCAAATTTATATTTGGTCAACAACATATCTGGTTGTGATCTTGCTGGAATATTGCAACTTTTCCCCGATTAACGGCTCAATTTTGCTTCCAAAGATTATGATCCAGTGTAGGACGTCCTATTCTAGAAGGGGAATTAAAGACCGTAAGATGTCTAAATAGGCGTTGGTGATGAGATTGAAAGGACTTGATATCAGTGGGACCCGCTCTGTGAAGTGAGAAGAAGTGCAGAGTCGAAATTAGTTATGTAGATATGTTATAGATTTGGGAATGGTACACCAAACGAGTCAATGTGCTCTCTCATACAATAGTTCTTTCTAACTCAAATAAGGTTGCGGTTCGAACCGTTTTTATACAAGTAACCGTTTAAATTTTGAAATCAGAGTCTTGTCTTTTGCAAAAGATCTATCTAATTCATACAAAAATTAATTTGAATGTAGATGATTTAAAGGTGTCTTCCCATAATTATAACCTCTTAGAACATCTCTTGCAAAACCCAAAAAAAAAGAGGGGCCTTATTGGTTGACTGAGTGTTGAGTATTTATTATTTAGAAGATCTTTATTAAAATTGTATTTTAAATTTTATCTATGATATAAAATTTTATTACTTTTTATCCAAGTATAAGACAACAATTGTTAGGGTAAGTGTGAAAATTTTGAGCCGACTTATTTTTATATTTAGTATTTAATTTTTTAATTTATTTTATTTTAATAATTTTATTATTAAAAATAGTTTTAAATTTTTATAAATTAAAATAAATGAATAAAATTTTATTTAACAGTATCTTGTTTATTTAAATTTTAAATTATAATCACTTTTAATCATATTTTAAAATTTTTAGTTTTATCCTATTTTTAACTTTAAATCTTTTGTTTTATCTGTTTAATTTTTTATTAATATATATGTAAATACTAAAATTATTATTATATTAGTACAACATGAAAACAAATTATAACATAATACATAAGACTTTCCAGTTTGCAGAGTTTAAAAGAGATTCATAACAAACGTAATATTTTATTTATATTTTTAAAAAAATTATTATCACAAATTAAATCTATGAATATAAAATCACAAATTACCAGTTGCTCATTGTAATTATAAATTCAACTAATAAAAATGATATAAAAAAGAAGTCAAACGATTATAGTTTGATTCTATTGTCCAATCAGATTTATCTCAATCTTGTCAACAAGATTCTACGGAGCTTAGGAAGCCATGATATTTGTGGGCCCATTTATCTTACTGATTCCGTCGGCATATTCAGGAGAGAGTTACGAATGCTCTCCTCTGATTCAATACTAGGTCACATCCGTTACATATTACCCAGTCCGTTCGGCTTATGCCGGAAAAGTTTCAACATGCTTCATCCACATTAAAAGCAACAACGGCACGAGTCTAGGCTGGTGTGACTTTCATTCGCTTGGCTCAAGTACACCACCACGTTTCTTGGCTTGCATATGCTGACGGTGTTATCTTCGAAGTTTTGGATCTGGTGGGTTTTGGTTTGGCTATAGAAGATGCAGAAGGTAACTTTTCTTTAGCCATTTATGGCTATAAGGAAGGTGGTAATCAAGCGGCAGTGACGGAAGCCCTTGCTTTGCGGCAGTGTTTACTTTACGCTTCCAATTTTTTACTTTATCCTAGTTGTGTCTTTACCGATTGTCAGTCTTTATATTTCTCTATTAATTCCTCGTGTGAGGATAATTCTGCTTTTGGTTTGCTAATGTTCGATTGTCAGGCCATTCTTGTTTTTAGGCCGAATATTCAAGTTTTTTAGATTAGGTGTCAAGCGAATCGGTGTGCCCACCTGTTCGCGCGTAACTCTATTCGCCATGGCAGGTTTCGTCTATGGGTTGATATGCCTGATGTATTATTTGAGATTTATTCTCGTCGCCTTTAATCTTATTA
>JANKOE010000002.1:6016478-6042874 GCA_026284465.1 Erythroxylum citrifolium | reverse complement strand
ATTAAATTAGCAGATTGAATTAAATTTATTATTTTTAAAAAATACTCTTGTAAAAAATGTTTTGTTCTAATAGCTGAAAAAGCAGGGGATAAAAAGATGATTATCACCAAAAATTATTATAAATTATTCAAACTGTCATATTTTATAATTACTTTCCTTCGTCAAATACCATTGCCATAAACTTTAACTTAATTAATAAGTTAATATACTAAAAAAATGAACTTCAACTTAATTAATACAAAGAAAAGAAAATAGTAGTAGTAATAATAATAATAATATTATTATATTCTATGTTTTTTATTAAAGCTACAAACTTAATTTTTGCAAAATTTAATATCTAAAATCTAAATTTTTATTAGAATATTTATAAGATATAATACTCATTTTTTTTCTTTTAAGTTATATCCTCGTAAATCATTTTAGGTATAAAATAGTTAACATTAAAGAGTTATTTTACCAAACATCTTTATTTAAATAAATCGGTGATATTATTGTTAATCAAGTCAACTGAGATATTCAACTAGCAATTTGATGCAAGACATATATATCCTTGGTCTAATCCAAATAAAAATGCATGCCATTATCGTTTTTGGGTTTGGGATCTTACAAGCACAGATGATCATATCCATGATGAATCAGAAAGTGGTCCGAAAAGTTACCAACTTGGTGGAGGTCTCCCTGTAAGAGACAGACTCCTCTTTGAAACCATCGATTATATGTCACAGTCCCGTATCCATGTACTGGACAACTCAAATATCTTTGGTCAGGTTTATTTATCTACCTAAGAGTAAAATCACATTGGGACCATGTTCAAGAGACCAGTTCTCGTGTTAGAAATACTGCTACGAATTAATGAGTACGGACCTTCCGGTCCACTTCCAAGGCAATCATATGTCATATAATGTACTACCACCTGTAGTTATTTTCTTTATCTTTGTGAAAGGATTTTTTAAAACTTAGAGTATGTTTAGGCGTTTAAGATGGAATGGAATGGAATAGAATGATAATTAATGGAATGGAATAAAATGGAATGGAATGAAATGAGTCACTCCATTGTTTAGAAGTTTAAATAAAATAAGAGAGGGTTTGGAAGGTAAACCATGCCATTTCATCCCTGACTCCCAATTTGGGAGGTCACAAAATATTGAATTTTGGATGGCAAAAGATGGCTTCCAAAGCTATCAATTGTCATTCCATCCTGTTTCAAAATAGACTCCCAAACAATAGTCTGAATCATTTGGACCATTCCATTTCATTACCTTTCATCTCTCCACTCACATCCAAATATACCCTAAGTATTCAACATGTAAACAGCCCCCCCATTTGCTTTTCAGTCTTTTTCTTCGTGAAATTGCAGTCTTTTTGACCAAAGATCATCCATTGTCGACCTTTTGTTTTGGAATGTCATGGTTTTGTTAGTGTTAAAACCCCTTTTGACATGTGAGTCCCTTTCCTTGTCCATTCAAACCGGTGCTCAGTTCCACACATTTTGGCCTTTTTCCTTGAAAAGTAGGGATTTTTCGGTGATTGAAATCTGTAGGGCATTTGAGAAAATCCCGCAACGAAGCTTTACAAATTTTGTTTGGATTAAGCTCTGACAAGCTTCTCTATTTTCGAAGGCGCGGATTTCGGTGCTTTTGATCACCGAATGTCAAAATTAAGAGAAGAAAACATCCTCGTGAAACAGCTGACAATCTTTCACAACAGCTGATAATTTCGTTTTAGTGTCGAATTAAAGCAATTTCCAATACATAATTTGCCAACCTTTGCGGCTTCAGATGCTGAAGATTTATCATCTACCAAAAAGTTAGTCAGAGATCGTGATCAGTGCTGGCATTAGTACACCACCCACATGCACACGGGAGGTTGCAGCGAAGAACAATGCATTATCTACTCCTTTGAAAACAAAAAAATAAGACTTCCAGCTTCCACACAAGGACACAGAATCGCTTTTGAGTCTCAATTCTTTCTTTAATCCACATCGAGTGGAATTGCGAAAGCTGTAAAAGAATTTTGCCATCGAAGCTTTATCCAAGAACACAAACTAAAGCCATATAACCAGGAACCTCTCCCACCACCTTTTACTTTTTCTTTGGAAATGAAGTGGGAAATATCTGTAACCTTTGAGGAAAGCTAAGATAAGAAAAGGAGGTATTGTAATGATGGTGTAATGCAGATAGAGGAACAGATTGGAAGAAACGAAGTGATTTTGTGGTCAAAGTGAGATCTCTTTGCATTATTGGGAAACATATGAGCTGGTTTTGTACTTAAGTAGCACCTATAAAGGTTGAAAAAGTAGTTCAATAATTTATATAAGTACCCATTAAAATATTCCCAATATAAATTCCACGGGATTTAATCATTACATTTTTGACACCAACCCGTACCAATTCTCTCTTCATCCCAAATGTTAGCTAAAAGGTCCATTTAACAAAAGTTGCTCACACTTGGGTCTTACAGACAGATAACTAGGTGGCCCCAATCCCTTTCTCCTCCCCCTGACAACCTAAAAAGAGAACATATGATGAGATTCCTACTTAGACCTGATAGTCTCGTTGAGGAATCATGTTTCATGCAAAACTTTCACATGTTCTACGAGGAACTTCATGCGTTTTCAGGTGTCATTCCAAGCTGCAAAAACTGGCAAGTGAGCCATGGAGATTGCAGCTGACCGCAATTGAGGAGATTGGAACCAAGGGGTAATGTACTTGGATGCCAACGGTGGCTTACCAAAGAGCATTGTGGGTCCAGTTTTATCCGGGCTAGCTTCTCTCGAGCTACTTAAACTGGTGACCAGTGAAGACGGATTCGAGAAATGAGGACCTAGCTTCTCTGAATCATCCACCACTGGCTGGACAGAGTTCGTCGAATCGATACCGATAACATCTTGAACCGATACCGGCATAGAACTCCAATTATTCACTTGACTCGGGGATTTCCTTTCCAGTGAGTGCATTGGACCATTTGGCTGTTGCTGTGATGAATGATACAATGGCAGCTTCCAGTCTGAAGCATTGCCATTGCCATTGCCATTATCAACGTGTACGGATTCGCCATTGTTGATTCCCGAAGAGCTGTATCCGATAGCCTCACTGACCGTGTCTGTCTCTTTGTTTCGCCTAGCAAGCTCTCCAGCTAGAAGGGTACTGCTAGCCATAATCCTCTCCACATCATATCTGGTTATGTCAAAGTTAGTCACGGCATTTGCCCCACGAAATTTGATCGCAGCAATATCATAAGCTTCTGCTGCTTCCTCCTGAGTGCCTGATATTATTGATCACGCATTTTTATGTCGGGAAAAAGAAAAGCAAATCTGGACTAGCATTTCAATGATGAAAAAGTAATGAGAATATCTATACGAGTTCAAGAACTTACTAAATGTCCCCAGATAAAGATCCTTGTTTCCTGCAACCCTGCCAATCCTTGCTTGCCATCTTCCGTGCTGGTGGTGTCTGCATTCGGATGTAAACATCGAAAGTTGGAACCAAATTAATTAAAAAAAACCAATGTAGTCTTGAGTTAAATTTGTTGCAGGACAAAAAGCAAGACCTTGTTACTCCTCTATATATTGATGCTCCACGAGAGAAGCCGCTACTTTTCCTGCGAAAACCAAGAAAACAAATGATTACCACTCTAAATAGACAAACTGGTTGGTACGTTTTAGGGAGTCGAATGTTTTCCCTCACCTTCTAAGATGTGCAACGTACTCCTGGCGGCTCATGTTCTTCATTTCCTCAAGCTCATCTCTGTAATTTTCTAACTGCAACAAAGAAAACTCAAACGTTAAGTTGAAGTGACTAAGGTTATCGATATGAAGAGAACTTGAGAAGCAAAAGATGAAGTGAACGAACAATCTTACAGGAAAATTGATGTGCGTTGAAGGTCCCCAGTACTTAAGAGCAGCAAGATCGTAAGCTCTTGCAGCTTTCTCTTCCATGTCATACCCTCCTACAGATCCAATAAGGATAAGAAATTCAAAGTCAACACTTGAAAATGGGATTTTAACATTCAAAATTTTCAGGAACGTTAAAGAGAAGACCTTACCAAGATAAACTGAAAAGTCGCAAATTTTGACGGGAAGAACATCCAAAGAAGTATGAACAAGACGAGCAAAACGGAACAGCGAGAGTCAGATCATGAGGACAGAGGGACCATTTAGCAGTGCAAAAGTAAAAACTTCCAAACATAAAATGCAAAATCATATTGTTATTGATTGGTTCACTGACCGACCTTGCCTTCCCTTCCTGGTCTGTCCCTCCTTCTTACAACTATTATCCCATAGATGAGCTTCGAACCTCCCAGTCCATCTATGTCTAATAAAGATAAAATTTTTTGATAATATTTACTTGAACAGATGCATAGGAAAACACAAAGCAAAGCAAAGCAAAGAACTATTAGTGATATGAAATGAATGTGAACCAACCTGGTAACACCCCTATACTGAGATGTTCTCTGGCCAAATGTGTCTATAGATTTCCTATGAACTGGCTGCTTTTGACCCAATTTCGCAGGCCCTCTTTTCTTCGTCTCCATGGCCATAGATTCAGTGCCAGTTGGTGAGATTTGCCTTGGAGCCGTAACGCAGCTTGACTGAGAACCGGGGCTCATAGACAAGCTAAGAGACTGCAACTCCCCACAACTTAGAGTACCAGCAGCCGCGGAAGCAGAAACTCCTCCATCGTCGACCATATGTTGTTCGAGTCCAGCATGAGAAGAATAGTGCCTAGAAGCCCAGTTCGCGAGTTGAGTATCACTGGTTTCATCGCCCAGTGAAGTCTGATACATTCCATGGCATGCCAATCCCGTAAAGTACGGGTGAGTTTGAGCTGAAAAGTGTTGTTCTTGTTGCCTAATAGTTTCATGCATGCTTAGAGAATGTGGTCTGTTCGTATCTGTCTCTGCGGTTTGGCCATAGAACATGCTGTCCAAGCTTAAAGCCATCGTTTCCCTTTCATGGCTAGCTCCATACTGGTGAGTCTCCATAGTTGCACCACCTAGAAAATCTTCTAGTTTAGGTGATGAACTTGGGACCATTCCTGAAACAATAAAGCTTTAGAGCAGTGAATCGAAAGTAAAGAACGAAGATAAGCAGAAGTTTGAGCACAAAAAAAATACCCTCTGATTGTGATCTCGTGAGTGCTTCCATGATACAAAGCGACCCGTCTGACTTGAGCGGCATAACAGACAAAGGAGAGTGATGAAAGCTACCATTTTCTCCAACCCCATAGGAGATTGCAGAGTTGTTGAAGTGAGAAGGGGACAGATAGAAGCTTGTTGGAACAGCACTAGAAACTGCAACAGATGTTACTGCAGGATTCTGATGATGTGCTTCATGATGATGGTGGTACTGATGATGGTGATGATGATGATGTTGGGAGTCAGAAGCAGAAACTTCAAATTTCATGTGGGGTGTGAGTGAAAACCCCAGCCAGTTATTATTAGATCCACGATTCATATCATCCATAGATTTCATATCTCTCTCTCTTGCTTTTCTACCTATTAGAAGATGCTTAGAAAGACGCCGCTAGATCTATCTCTCTGCAACCCAACTCAATCATTGGAAGAAACTGAAACGAATGATACCAAAAATCTCTTGCTGCCCACCTTTCATCCGAAAACAAACTATCCTAAGCAGAAAATGTTTTATGCTCTCTCAGCCCAAAATTCTTCACTCTATGGCTCTATGCGCTGATATATCATCTCGAAAGCTAAACTCTCTCTCTCTCTCAAGCCAACAAAACTGGTCTCTTTAAACAAAACAAAAGGAATGAAATTGAGCGAGCAATGCCGGGAAGCTACCCTGCATTCCCATAGGGATCTGTGTATATGAGAGAGGACCAACCACGATCTTTTTTTTTTTTGCCCCTCTATATCTCTCGTACGCTTTTGCCTTTTTGCTAAAGACCCGTAATTTGCAGAACACCCCCTTAAACCCTACCAGAAACCCAGATCATATATAACACCAAAACTGCTCTAACAACTCAGAAAAACAGAAGCCACCGTTATGCACTTCATCTTCACAACTCACTACCCACTTAAATAAAACAAGTCAAAGGTTACTATTATCAACCCATTTTCTTTTTTGAATTTTGTGGTGCATGTGCAAAGAGATGTGGGGGCAGTGGCTAAAACTGGTTAAGCTTTATTTTTCACAGTCCACAGGGTCTTAGATAGATTTGATAGGCAGCACATCTGCGCCTCCAGTCACTTCCTACTGTAGTACTACGCACACACACTCAACACTGCACTGCACTGCACTGCTTCTGTTCTGTTCTGAAATCTAATTTATATCAGTTGTTTTTGGTTCCAACCTAAATATGCTCCACGGCCTTCAATTCAAAAGCATGCCCTACCAACAGGAACTAGGACACCCCATTGTGTCACATCTCCCACTGCGGTGACCTTAGATTGGTCACAGCGTCGTCATCCACCGTTGATTTAGATAGGGCCACTGAGAGGGTCACCTCTGCTGTGACGTTCTGACTTTTTTGCTTTATTCATCTGACATAATGTTATCTGTGATATTAAAGTATCCATACTTTGATCAACCCATTTGTTGTAATAATAACATTAAACATGAGGTTCTTGCTAATAAATCGAGGAGGAAGAACAAAAAAAACGTGCTGATCACGTGCCAGGTTCCGCGTGATGCAACATCTTTTAACAGGAATGGCCAAAGAAACAGAAAACACAAATTGCTTTTTAAAGGGCTTTTTTTTTTGTGGTGTGTGGTCAACACCTGCTTCCAGACAAAAGGTGGAGAGTGGGGTTTCATTTCAAAGGGACCCCATTAAAAAGGGCATTTTGTGGAAAATTTTGCAATCCCCTAAATAATATATATATATATAATAACATAAGACTCCAGTTTTGTCCTAAAATATGATTTCTACTTAATTCTCTGCACATTTCTAGCATGGGTTTCGCTTCCAATTCCGATCAGTCACTCTCACACATGAAAGCAATGGACTGGAGGCAACTTGGTTCGAATTTTCAACCTTTGTATTAGGAAATGTCGTGGCAGGTACATGTCCACTTCTCCTTGGCTATATATTGTCGTGTTAATAAAATATCTACGTGGTTATCGCGGATGATATTAGAAGTGGACTATTTAGAAGTTATTAATATCCTATCCTTTTTTATTACTGTGCTTGATATAAATAATTTTTTATTGACAGATATCCGTGAATTACTTCAACAAGATTAAGAGATCAAAGTTCAACACGTACATCGTGAAGAAAACCAAGACGCAAATCACCTGGCCAGCCCAGACATTCATATGCTGTAAGAACCTCCGTTGTCAGTCCTAAATCTCTATTAAAAGTATAAACAAGGCGCAATGTACCGTAGAACATTGCGATATATTGATATTTTGTATTTAGTTTTTTTCACCTGTAAACAAAAATAGAATATCTACTTTTGTAATCATAAAATCATGTATCTTAATCACATCAGTTTGTGCACAAATACGTTACTTAGATGGTAAATCTTATAAAAGAGCTCCTGTGATATACTTGATTATTCATATTAGTCTTTGTGTTTTTAATTCGTTCACCTTAGCCCCTGTATTTTTTATTCTCATTCAAGATACTTTAATTGAGTATTTTTGGACAAATTTGCCATTCGAATCAAGAGATTAAAAAAATGTATTTCAATAATCTAAAGGTAAATTTGTCCGAAAATAGCTAATTGAGATATTTTGAATGAAAATAAAAAATACAGAGACTAAGATGAACGAATTAAAAACACAGGAGCTAAGATTAATAATCAAGCATATCACAAAGGCTATTTTATGTGATTTGCCAACTTAGATCTTAAGAAAAGAGGCAGAGAGGTATATTTCAGGTCAGGTTTTTCTCGGATTGGTCATTATTGGATGTTTCCTCCTTTTTGGTGTTTTTGGTTGTGTTGTGTGAAGAATTGCATGAAAAAAAAACAAACAAACTTGCAGAGTCGACAGATATTCAAATGCGAATGATTTGGTTTAGACTAGAAAGTAAGGTGAATGGATTGTTAAATGGTAATGATGAGTTAGTCCAATGCACGATCCAAAGAGAGAGCTTTGCCTTTTGTTTTTTTTAATATAATTTTCTTGTGCATTCTTTTCTTTTCCGGCAGACAATTCTTTTTTTTTTCAAATTTCTGTTTAGTTCTATTATTATTGTGATTTTTATTTTTATTTTTATTTTAGTTTTTATTTTTAAATCAAACAAAAACTTATCTATTTATAAAATGAGAATGTGTTATATAATTATTAATAATGATAATTGCAACGTAGATTAAATTCAAAGATAAAATTTTTAATTAAATTTATTTTAATCTTTTATATAATATTTATCAATAAAATTATTTTATTTTATTAAAATAAATAATTTATACATTATTATTTATAAATTAGTATTTATTTTAAATATGTTGCAATTATTTGTATTTTATTTAACTACATAGTTAAATAAATTTTCAGTTATTTATAATTAATATAAATTAAATTAAATAATTCATTATTCATATTAATAATTAATGTATTAAATAAATAATATATATTTTTAATTCGATACTAAATTAAATTAGAAACAGAAACAGAAAATAAAAATTTTTTAATGGTTTTCATAAATCTTAAATTTGGAAGAAACTAAAAATAAAAACTCTAATAAATAGATTTTTTATTAAAATCAAAATATTAAATATTTAAAAAATAAACAGAAGTTAATAAAATAATATATTTAAATTTCAGCATTAATGTCGTGCAACATGAATCGACCTGCTGTCAAGTGTACCCTTTAACTATGTGAAAATAATAGGTGTAATGGAGAGGTAAGAACAAACAAAATGTGATGAGAGAAAAAACAAAACTTGAAGCATGCTGAATCGTTCAGATAAAAAGATCCATTAGCAAGTGAAACAAAAACTCCCTCAAAAGGACAAAAAACAGTAGAAGACAGTTGTTCAGCAAAACCCTGAGCTCAGTGTGTTTTTAATGAGGCATCAGAGACATGGAAAAACTCGTTACAGTCCACAAACTCGGACAACTTGGGCTGACAGCTACGTAGGTAAATGGTAATCATATCCAAGATATTATAGTCTCGTCTCTACTCATTTTCGTGGCATATAAACAACATTCCATACGCCAAATGTGATCATAATCTAATCACTGCGCTCTATCTGAAACGGACCAGAAGCTAGCAAGCTTGATAGGAATGGCATTAGAGAATGCACCGAGGATTTAACGAGGTAAGAAGTGAACACATTGACGTGGGAACACAAATCCAGACAAAATCTAATGGGAGAAGGTGGGAACTGGGGGCTAGAAGAGAAAAATAAAACAAAGTGGATTGTGAGATCACTGTCTCAGACTATGGCCACACCAAAAAAACAAAAACAACTCAGAAAGGACAATATATTACAGGCTACAGCTGTGGCTCTCTCAATTTCTCTGTGCTCTTAGGGTTTCCATCCTTCCAACATCCAACCCGCTGTTGAATAAAAGGAACCCACTCTCAGTTCATTCACCGGATAAAAAGAAAGCGAAAAGGAAAATTCTCCGGTGAACACTGACCACCCATTTAAGGCCCTTTCTTTTTCTCTTGCATGCAATGCAGCACTTAACTCCCACCTGCCTAGTGCCTACACGTTTCCTATTTGTCACTGCTCTTTCTCCTCCTTGAAATTCCAGAGATGACATGTCAAAATCTAAGGCCCATTCTGTCATGTCTTAATCACCATAGATTCTCTCTACCCTGTTCCCTCAAGGGGAGGTTTATTTCTTCTTCTTCTCTTTTAGTGTTACTGCCCCTCTGATAGTAAAAAACAAAAAACCCTCTAGCTGCTTCTTTTGTTAAAATGATCACAGCAAACAGGCTACGTCTTTAGCACGACCAATCACATAAGACAAAGCAAGAAAATGGACCATCCTAGAGCTGCAACACCCTATGCTCTGCTAAGAGAATGGAAAGGTATCTTCTCTTCAATATGAGTTCAGAGCTAAAGTAGCCTACCTATAACCCTACGACGTTCTGTGTATTCTATTCGCACTTCAATTAACACCCGTAGCCGCTAGCACCCAGCTCAATACAAGACATAAAAAGCATTAACGTACATTTGCAATAAAACCCTTTATTCATTTACTAGCCTCCACATCCCCTACTCCTTAAAACGTAGAGGTGACGACGAATGAAGTATTGTTTCTTCATTTAGCATATTGGCTTTTTAAGTGAAACCTGTTTTGACTTCCCAGCAATGTGAAAGCAAACTAATATCCGCACAAAACGAGCATTCGAGTCCTTTCACTGCCCACTGGGCCACAAGACTGAAACTGGTTGACCCACGTTAGACTCTGTCTTATTTGACGAAGGACGAATCAAATTCCAAGTTCGACCATATTACACTTGAGTCGATGAGCGCTGAGGCATTGAATTGAAGACCAATAAACCCGTGAATTAGTATACCAAGTTCTGGTTACGTGCATTTATCATCTACAGATGGTACAAACCCCCAACTTTCTGGTTGCAGATTCGATCCTTAGAAAACAAAAGATGTTCTAAATGTAATGTAACGCAAAAGGGACTTAACATTAATACGATTGGGCCAACAGCAGTGCCTACTTCACCCGACTCCTAGTGAAATCAGAGCTTTGAAACCCAAACTTTCTTTCCAATATTTCTTGTCAGGTTCTAGGCATTTCAAGTTCTTTTTGAAAGTCTAATTTCATGCAGTAGATATTCCAACTTCGATAGTCTTTATCCGCTTAGGTCAACATACTTAACCAAATGTCTCGTCATTTATTAAAGAATACATCTTAGAAGAGAGGGGACTATTGAGCATAGATGAAGTTCTATATAACTTTGAAGTCTTATATTGTCATGTTACTACTTCCATCGAACTGGAGGCACAAACACAACCATTACCGCATAAGCATAATATTAAGGGGAAAAGAGCTGATAAGCTTTCCCAACGTCTCAACCTGCATCAGCCTGCATTAAATTGAAACACAGATGGCAACTATATGCAAAATTGGGCCAAAAAAAAAAACTCACTTTCAAGTCATTTAAAAATGCAGTGAACTTCACCTAGAAGCTGCATTAGACAGGACAGGAAGACTTGATTCTTCTTTCTAAGTTTCATAATCCCAAGTGAATAAGAAAAATAGATTCCCTGGTGAACAAGCAAGTAGAACTTCTACGATACCGTAAAGGAAAATGCCACAATGTAGACTTGAAGAAGTAAACAGGAATCACATTAGTCACAAAGTGTTAAATAGTGATCAAGCCTTATAAAAATGTTAACAGTTTTTTTTTAAAAAGGGAATGAAAGCAACTGCACAGTAAATTAGTAATTTGCAATTACCATATCCACTAAGAAATGTCTATTATCCAACGATGACTAAAAGCAAGGGAACAATTTCAATGCCGACAACACTCTAACAACATCAAATTGTAGAGCCTGTGATTAAAAAAGATCTTGCAGTAATGGAAGCATAGAAATTTAAGTAAAGTAGAAATAGCTCAGTCTTGGCTACTTGTTTGATTTGCGACCACAATTCAAATCAACATGGAACATTTGCAAAATCAAACTTTCCACTGGTACATAGATGAACTTCGTTGATAGAGAGATACTATTACCTCACAAGCTAGATGCTGCAAAAGCAAAAATGCAGTTCAACAAAGACAGCCCCCCAAAGTGGACTTAAAATATACTTCAGACATATTGAAACTGCTCATTGGAGAAAAGTACTTTACTAGTCATAAATCAAAGTCACAGAATTTTGATTAACTCTACAACTCACTTAATTGTGCAATGTCATATCCAGTTTCAGAAGCTGGTGCAAACATGAAACATGGCATGGACCTCCAGAATCTAATTTGAGAAGAAACCCTTTACATTGCACTTTAAATCACACAATAACTCATAAGATATATTATTCCTTATTGTTCAGGATAGGCCAGCTTACAGCCCTTTTTTTCGCAAGTAACGTCATTTCAAACAATCTTCACTGGAACTACCTGAAAAAAAATTGAGAACAACACAAGATAGGTGGAAAAAGAGAAAGGACAAAAAATTGAAGTATTCCAGTAGACATTACTCATGTTGAACTTAAACTATTTAGAAAATGCAAAGTGAAATTGAATTTAAGTACAATATGTTACAGATGACTGAATCATTTACTAGTAATGCACACTAGGCAATATGTTCATTTGACATGACAGACACACATAAGACATGGACATCTAAACAGCGACAGTTAAACTGCTCTAACCCTATGAGTGAAAGAATTTGTGTGCAGGATGTCAACTAGAAGTCAGCTATTCGTAGGACCATGCAAATTCTGTTAAGATAGAAGCATTTCTGTTACTACTCCTTGAATTCAAAGAATATCCTTCCAACTTTAAACCTCAAGTTCGCATAAGCATATTATCAGGTAGCAGATATCCACTAACACCAAGAATTACATTCACTTTTGCAGTCATGGTTGCCCCAGTAATCCCATTATACCCCATTGTACCCATACGTGTATGCAGGATAAATACAACCATTGCTATAAGGGAAAGGAAACAACCCAGCTCCAACCATCATGGGGACACTCCAAGGATTAGGGCCAACTGGTGTGGCAGCAGAACCTGGTCTGTCATATCCTACAACGGAATATCCACCTCCATAAACACTAGTTCCATAAATATATCCTCCAGCACTACTGTACACAGGCAAAGGAACATAACCTGAAAACGTTTCATGTCTGGGACCATAAAAAAGGTGATTTCCCAATTGATTATTCTTTTCATAAGTCCCGTTTATTGCAACTGCTGTAACACAGCTATTGTTACTACTTTTGATTTTCTCTTTTGGCACAGCCCTCTTCACTTCCACAAGTCTACCGTTCAACTCATGAAATGTGTTCACCATAACTCTATCAACAGATTCCTCAGAATCAAATGTGACAAACCCAAAGCCCCTTGGTCGGTTGGTTGAGCTGTCTTGCATGACGACTACATCAATTATCCTACCAAACTTCTCAAAGTAATTCTTAAACTGTTCCTGAGTCAGATTAGCTGATAAACCACCTACAAAGATCTTCCTAGTTCTAAAATACTCATTGTTATCACCTTTACTGCCTGTTATATCAAACCCACTATGAGGTTGGCTGGGTTGGTGCTGATGCTGTTGCTGTACAATATGCTTTTCCTGATTGTATTGATGTTGCTCACTTCTTGGGATGGCTTTCTTCACTTCTACCTAAAGAAAATGAAAATTCTAGCGAATGAACAAACCATAAACTGATACCAGCAACCATTTTGGTTTCTAAAAGAAAGTTAATGAACAAAATATATAAAATCAGAAACCATCAAGACCCTCTCACCGCTAACAAAATATTTAGAAAAGGAATTCTCAGAACCGAGAACGCATTAGCACAAAGGTACAGAGCTAGTTCATTAACATATCATGAACAACTAGCGTGTTCAAACATTCTAAGAAACAGAATCCAGCTCTATCCTTTCACTTTCTACCCGCACAAACTCAACTGAGTTACCATGCACATGAAACTTGAAAGAAACTAAACAAGGTACAATTTCGCATTCTGGATTCTTTCTTCTCTTATTTCTGCAAATGAAAGCTAATCCTCTAGAGACAACACCTAAAACGCCTTCCAAGGAGAGACCAGACACATAAAAAAGTACTAAAAACATGTGAAAGAGAGCTCAAACTAACCGTTCTCCCTAGTATTACATGAGAGTCTTTAAGAGCCTCGTCAGCGAAAGAAGCATCAGAAAACCAAACAAAACCAAACCCCCTAGGATTTCCTGCGTTTCGGTCCTTTGCAACCAAAGAGCCCAGGACACTACCATACTTGCTAAAATGACTCGTGAGAACATCCTCAGTAGTCTCCCGAGATATGCCTCCCACGAACAGCTTCGCTTTCTCGGCCTCCATCGTGCAAATTCCCTCCGCCGAAAACCCTAATTGCGCCGAAATCACGAAAAGCCCCCAAATCAAAAGCCCTAAACCCCCAAATTGGAACAAAATCCCTAGAAATTGAAATGTGCTTTTGAGCGTCTAGACACGCGCCGGTGAAATCGTAAAGATAATGATGTAACCCGAGTGTCGTAACGTACAAGGGACTGTAGTTTTTTCACATTTAACCCCGAAATATACGGTCCAATTAAAACGCAGCGCAAAATGTGCTGTGGACTTTGACTCTGAAACTTGAGGTTGGACGCTACAGTGTTTATGCTGTTTTCTGAAAGTGGCCCAATAGATCTCTCCACTTTGGATTCAGAACCCAATTTCATTATAAATGTCCCTCTATATAATAAATAAATTCCATCAAAAATTAAAAAATTATTTTCTATTTTGAAATAATAATAATAAATATTTGTGAAAGAGGTATAAAAAATAATAGATTTTTTTTATAAAAGAACATATAATAAATATGATTTAAAAATTTTAAATTAGACTCCCATCATATTTTGAATTAAGTTTATTTATATTAAATATTTTATTTTTATTTTAATTTCATATTAATTCAAATTTATTCTCTAGTTTAATCTAATTTTTTATACCTAAAACTTATGTATATATATTTGTCATATTCTCGTTGCCAAAAGCACACCGGCGTACGTAATGCTCGGAGCTTTGTGTTCATAAAAAGAGAACGGGATCCTCTGTTTAATATTATGATGCCTTATTCTGTCCCATAAATCTCAGTCATTTATTTATGTGAATCCCGCATAAATAAATATGGGACCCACATAAATAAATGGCTGAGATTCATAAGATAGAATAAGACATCTTAATATTAGACAGATGATCCGAACCTATAAAAAAGCATACATTTTCATGGAGTTTAGTGCCGTCACGGTTGCCGATGCACCGTTAATGGACAAATTCCAACTACTAGGTTTAATTCTTTAAGGATGCTTCGTTAGAGACAAGGCCAATGGTTTAGATACTTAACTTGCACGTCAAATTGTTACAACTCTTATCCTTTTGACTGGTTTTGGAATATTTAGCAGACAAGGGCTATAAAGTAATCGATGTTCATCTCTGGTTAAATTTGGATGTAATCACGTGACTACCGATTAACTTTTGAAGCATTTTTTATTGATTAAATGTAAATGTATCATTTGTATTTAATATTTGATGATAATTTTATGTAAGTTTTTGCCGTTTATTTGTATTATTTTATACCTTAAAATTGTTAAGTAATTTTATTAAAATTTTATAAAATAATAAGATATAAATTACATTTTTAATGTTTAAAATTATCATAGTTTTAAATTTATATCATTATTTAATTTTAGTGAGTTTAAATTATTTAAATTGTGATGCTAGACTAAATTATTAAAATTTAATTACATTATTAATTTAACCAGAGATTTGTTAAAAGTTAAAACTAATTAAATTGACCTCACATAACAATTTAAGCTATTGTGATAAAACGGCCATCCAACATAAAGTTGAGTTAGTTGCTTAAAATAGATAACAATTCACTAAATTGGTAGATTTAATAGAAGAAATGATAATTCCTTTGGTAAAAAAAAAAAGATAATTCCTACTAAGTTAATAATTTTTTAGCATGAGTTATATGGTCGTGTTCATTGTAATTCCTAAAAATATGATGTAAGACTTCATCTCAATTATAACATGAACAATGATTTCCAAATATTAGGACCAGATCATGATTTCGCAGCCTTCGCATTATGTTCATCGTTTTGAATCGAAAGCGCCGAAATGCGTTGAGTCTTAAAGTAATGCATGGCTAGGAATCCACTCAGTAAGACGTTAACGCCCCCACACGTACGTACCAGAAAGGGACTAGTCGAAAAACACACTGACAGACCACATGCTTCTTTCGTCTAAACCTTAAATCTGTGTTCCTCCTTCTTCTTCTTCCTTTTTTATTTTTTTTTTTGAGGAGATCTGTGTTCCTTCTTAAACACACAGATATTTACATTGGATTTCCCAAATGATAGCGTTGTCGTTTTTGGGTCCAAAAAAATGATTTTTTAAAAAAATGGGTTTAATTATATAGATAAACCAACATCACAGTTGAGAGTGTCTAATAAAAAAGTCGACGGCTAATCCCAACTATATCTATTGGGGTATCAAGTAGCTGCTTTAGTTAACATGTGAGCTACCTTATTAACATGCCTAGGAATCCAGGTAAAAGTAAAAGATCGAAATTCCGCAGCTGTGGCTTGGCACTCGGCCATGATCACTCCCAACTCATTGATGTCTATGTTGGAGCCATGAAACCATTGTACTAGTTGAAGGCAATTGGTCTCCACCTCCACCGATGTAACTCCTGTGCGTATTATCCAAGATAGAGCCTCTTTGAAAGCTATAGCTTCTGCCGTAGGAGGGGTGTAATATGCCTGGGAAAACCCGGAAAAACTTCCAAGAAACTTACCACTTAGGACTACACCATACGACCTTGTCCCCTGCACATAGTGAACTGCAGCATTAAAGTTGCACTTGACAACTCCATTAGGTGGGCCTGACCATCGGGTTACTCGTGCAGCCACCCCTAATGGTGTATTGACATCCCGCATCTGGGTTTGGGCAGTTATCCATTCTTCCAAGGATCGGTGTGATGATGCCACTATGGCCCATGGGTCAAGTCGACTATGTTGCCATATGAAGGAGTTGCGGGCTTGCCATATGTGCAACAACAGTACACAAGCCCGACGCACCTCATCTTCCCTTCCCTTCAAGAGATCCTGCAAAAAAGTAACAAAATTTGGAGCAATAGGATGTAGGGGTAATAGATTCCAACATGCTCTAACATGGGCACAATGTAGTAAAGCATGGGAGATTGTTTCCGTCTCATCACAAAAAGGACAGATGTCCTCTATGGCCAGACCTCATCGCCTAAGGGTGGCTCTCACCGGAAGAATCCCCCTACAAGCTCGCCAAAGAAATTCCTTTGATTTGGCTGGGATGGGTAGATGCCATAACTGCTTCCACGGTCCAACACATTCCTCAAAAACCATGGGGCTTAGCTAGTTAAGGGCAACTCTATAGCCAGACTTTACTGAGTAAAATTCATCTCTCGTAAAATGCCATATCATCTTATCTTGGTGACTGGTCAGAGGCATAGGAATTGAAAGAATTTGCACATCAATATCACAAAAAAGGCCTTGGATGTATTGTAGATCCCATGCCCTCTGGTTTGGTAGCATTAGGTCTTTCACTTTCATAAGTTCAAGTCCCTCTACCACTGGTGACCGAATGAAAAAATCTGCATCCCTCGGTAACCATGGGTCTTGCCAGACAGAGATGGTCTCTTCATTTCCGACTCTCCAACTGGTGCCTAAAGCCAACAAATCTCTAGCGTGTAACATACTCCTCCAAATAAAGCTGGGATTATATCCGGTCGTTGCTTCCAAGAAGGATGTCCTTTGAAAGTATTTAGCTTTAAGAATTTGTGTTAGGAGGGAAGAAGGGTTATAAATTAGATTCCAACCCTGCTTAGCTAGCATTGCCATATTGAACCAGTGTAACAATCGGAAACCAAGCCCACCTTTTATCTTCGGCCCACGCATTCTATCCCAAGTTAGTCAGTACATTCTATCCCAGATTTCTGAAAGTTTACCGCCTGCCCTGAAGCTTGCTCATATTCTGCCGGTATCTGTTTAATCGTCAAACAATCAGCCATACTTGCTCGAAAGAAGAGAAAACTATCATTTGCAAACAGTAAATGCAAGATTGATGGGGCTCTTCTCACCATTCGAAACCTCTACAAGGTGTTGTCCTCTTCTGCCTTGCGTAATAAGAAAGTTAATCCTTCGGCACATAAGATAAAGAGGTATGAAGAAAGCGGATCACCTTGTCTGAGGCCTCGTTTTGGTGTAATTGGACCCACGTCATTGCCATTTAATAGAACACTATAGGTCACCAAGGTAAAACACATCATGATGTAAGCAATCCATTCTCTGTCAAAGCCCATCTGTGCCATAATGAATTCCAAGTATTTCCAATCAATGCGGTCATATACTTTGCGTATATCTAGTTTTAACGCTAAAGCTCCTGATTTCCCCCTCTTCTTCCTCTTCATGCAGTGGATTAGTTCAAAGGCCAACATAACATTATCATGGAATGAGCGTCCAGGAACAAAAGCAGATTGTGCAGCAGAAACAATGTGAGGCAGAATAGCCTTTAATCTATTAGCCATAACCTTTGCCACAATTTTATAAAGCACATTACACAGAGCAACGGGTCTAAAATGATAGGTACATCGTTAATTGGCAGTTATAATTTTTGGGATATGTTAGGATTATATTTTAACAACTCATTTTATGGGGATTTCACTAAATCTTGCTAGTTTTTGTATGACCATTATAGATTGTTGATGTTCGTGTTTTTGTTGGAAAACGGGTTTTTATGTGGTTGAAACTCTATAATTTGTAACGTTTCAGTGAAAAAACGTTTATTTTGTTGGTGATTTTTCTGCTGCTATACGTGGATGTTCCAGTGACGATATTGAAGCTTCACGGTAGATATCTTGATAGATAACTTGTTATTATTTCATTGACGAAGCTACATTATTAAGGAAGTTGTTTTCTTTCTTAAATATTTTTTGTTTATGTTGTTTATTATTTTAACCACTTTAGTTATTTTATTATCATCTTTATTCTTGAATATTGTTGAGAAAATTCTCTGTTAAAGTTAACACGACGTGGTCATGTTATTAGGTATGATTTACTTTCGTTGGTAGTGAGAATAAGGGATAGTGTCAAGGGTTGAGTAAGTCGGCTCAGTGAAGCTTTGTATAAAACTATTATCGTCGGTAAAAGTAATTAAGTTGAGTGAGGGCCCCGCAAATAATGACAAGATGTGTCGAACTGCGTTAACAAATTTTGAGTGTTGATCTGTTATTTCGTATTTGATTTTTGTGTTTTCGTATTTGTCAGAAAGCTTATAGCTGTTGTGGCTTATTCATAATTTGTGTGAAACTATATCCTTAAGGATTTTCATTTAGTATCAGAGCAAGGTTTACTGAATCAGAACTTGTTAAATCAAGTTGGTGCAGATTTATGTTTCACTAGTATGGCTACAAGAGAAGGGGCATCGATCACCAGCCTTCGTTGCTAGGTAGTTCCAATTATCTCGCGTGGAGATCACGAATGAGAGGATTCATTCAGGCACGGGGAACAAAAGCATAGAATTCGGTTTTAAATGACTGCATACATCCAATGACGACTGACGGAAAGGGAGAAACATTGCTTAAAGATCCATTTGAATGGACAAGGGCTGAAGAAGAAGAAACACTTGATAACTCTCTAGCAATACATGCAATTTTCAGTGCTGTAGATGGTAGATGTTTCAGTATGATATCAACTTGTGAATCCGTAAAAGAAGCATAGGATACATTACAAATAATACACGAGGAATCAAAATCGGTGATAGCTTTAAAACTTTAAACGTTGGCTACCAGATTTGAAGAGCTTAAAATGGAGGAAAGTGAAACTATCTAAGACTTTCATGAGTGACTGCATGATATTGCCAATCAAGCACATCAACTTAGGAAAAAGTATTCAAATATGAAACTTGTCAAGAAAACATTGAAATCATTGCCTCCTAAATTCATACCAAAAATTGTAGTCATTAAAGAAGCTCGTGACATTAATGAGTTATCTTTGGATAAAGTAATTGGGATTTTCTTAATCTTTGAGATGAATTTGTTGAGATATAAGCATGAGAAGAGCAAAGGGTTGGCTTTGCAAGCTAAAGTTGCTAAATCCGTGAATGATTCAGGAGACGACTCTAATGAAAATGATAATTTGGTGTCGCTAATAAGAAATTTCAGCAAGTGGCTAAATAAGGTGAAAAAAGATAGACCTGAGTTCAGATATAATGGTGGGAGTTCTTCCAACAATAACTTTAAACAACAAGCAAAAAGCAAAGAAGATACAATGTCATGAGTATCAAGATTTCAGACATCTGTAAGTGGAATATGCAGACACTCTTAAAAGGAGAAAAGGGAAGTCTTACACCATCACTTTGAGTAAAAACGAATTTGAAAGTGAGTATGGCAGCGAAGAAAAAATTGTGAGTGATAGTGTTGTGCTGGTTGCTTTATACAACAGAAATCCAGTTACTTGCTTAACAGCAATCAGAGAAGAAATTGATGGCGAAAACGAAGATGAATCAGTCTAAAACTCCAAGAAAAATGCAGATGAATTAGTCCAAAGTTTTTGTTTATATTATGTCAATGATGATAGTGATTCGAATTACAAAAGGGAGGATATTTGCAAAGTTTACGAGTTAATGTATGCTAAATGGGTCCAAACATATCAGAAAAATGAGAAGTTGAAGGAGGAAAACTCTACCATGAAGAACATCATTGAAGATCTAGAGAAAAAGTTGTTATCTATAGTAGATGAAATAAATAAAACAAAGTTAAAGTTGGTGAGTACGGAAAAAGGGATAAGAATGTTAAATGGAGGTATCAAAAAGTTGATAGAAATTGATAAGATTAAAGGATGTCATCAAGAGATTGGCTATAAAGGTGTTTTAAGATGAACGATGAGAAAAATGACGTAGCCAGATCTGTCCAAGGAGAAACTTTAAGGAGGAAACAAAAATTTATATCTACTTGTCATTTTTGTATGGTAAATGGGCAAATAAAACCAAATTGTTACAAGTTATTCTAAATGATATTTTAGATGAGTAAAAACCGAAAATCTAGACAATCTTTTATGAATTTCCAGCTGCAACGCTTGTTACTTAAATACATTTGGGTTAGAAAGGGTCAATTACAAGCACTAGTGGCTTTTAAATCTATGAGGCCTACTTCATATAGTGGTTGGTGTTTTGACAGTGAGTGCTTAAGTCAGATGATTGGTGAAAGAAGTTACTTGACAAAATATTAAAGTTTTGTAGATGGCCACATACCATTGGTGATGGAAAGAAGACTTCGATAATTGGAAGAGGGACCCTTTGAATGGATGGACTACCAAACTGAAAAAATGTGCTTCACGTTGAAGATTTTAAAACCAACTTGGTAAGTATTAGTCAACTTTGTGATGATGGGTTGTTAGTTAAATTTACTAATTATGGGTGCAAGGGTGTTGAATGAACAAGGAGAGTGCTTAGTAAGTGGTAGAAGATTGGTGGATAATTGCTACATATTGCAGTCTCACACACCAGAATAGACATGCAAGGGAGTTAATACCATAAACTATCCAGATCTACAGTTAGTTGCTATTGGAAAAGAAACTGTTAGGTTGCTTTGGAGGAAGAAGCAACAAAACAGTTAATGACAGAGATAATGTGACGAAGAATAATGCTATGTTTGAATTTCTTCGAGGAGCACAAAGATTATGCGTTTTACATTTTTGAAGTATATTGATGTTGTTTGTTAAATAAAATAAAAAAACCAAAAAGGATTTAAAGGAGTTAACGTCTAGACTTTTTGAGTTTTTGATTTATGGGTTTTCTAAGGTTTAGGTGTTTAGTGTATGTTTGGCTTTTCCTTACTTGTTGAATAGTATTTTGATGCGAAAATGAGGTTCTACTTGATGATTTGATAATTCTATTTTTGAATTTTGATTTACAGAATAATGTCAAGAAAATGTTGATGCTTGATTGAAAACCTGTAGGAAGATTCGGGTTTTTTGTGATTTAGGCTTTTCAAGTTTATCTTGATTTCTCTCTGCATAGTAGGTTATATGAGTTTGAGTAATATACTTTCACATGATTTATATGAGGAAAAGATTGATTATGTGAGGAAGAGATTGATTAAGTTTGATTATGATTTAATGAATACATTTTTAGGGTTTGATAATCTGCTTGATGATTGAGTATATGAAGATAATTGGACATATACCATCAAGCGTCTTTGTTTATATTCTTTATTATTTCAAGCATTTGAATTGTTTTATTAACGTTTTTATTATTGAACATTGTTGAGAAAATCTTCAGTTGAGGTTAGCATGAGGTGATCGTGTTATTGAGTGTGATTTACTTTCACGGGTAGTGAGGATGAGAGATAGTGTCAAAGGTTGAGTGAATCAGTTCAGTGAAACCTTGTATACAACTATTGTCGTCAGTGAAAGTGATTAAACTATGTGAGAGCCCCGCAGACGTAGACAAGGTGTGCCTAACTATGTTAACAAATTTTCGGTATTGATTTGCTTAGTTTGCATCTAATTTTTCTTTTTTCGTGTGTGATAGAAAATTTACAGTTGCTTTATATCAAGCAACTACAGACATAATTCAAAGCAACTGAAACTGAACCACGTGACTTCTGCGAAACTAAATCCTTTCAAATTTTCAATTAGCTCAATGTTACGAGCAACCAGACATAGAATAACTGCAGCAATTAAAAGGATGTGACGATTTCAATACCTCTTTTCGTGCAAGGCAACCCTGGAAAGGTTATGAAACCTTGTTTTGTGAAAGGCAACACCAATGTTAATGCACATAATTGGGACTTCACGGCATGTCTTTGGGATGATTAAGCAAGACAACAGGTCAGATCTTTATCTACAAGTCTACAATATGAAGTAGTCTCTTAATTCTTAAGGTCTTTCTTTCTAAGCCGAGCATATCAATACTTCATGGCATTTTTAATTATCCTCTGAATACAATTACATAAAACAAGACATCAACTATGCACAACACGTAAGTGTCTCCCTACTCCAAACATGAATAAATGTTATTGCAGTCTGTCACCCATGAAATAGACCGCTTTTCTTGTCCAATTATTCGACTCTTTTAATAGCCAAACGCGGTCCCTTAGAAAGAATCCCTGAGCTGGCTTCCTCTTATAACCAAAGCTAATAATAGTATGATTTTATTAGAAATAAATAATTTACGATTTGTTATCTAATATTTTTTTTAAAAAATAATATGAGGAAATAAATTACAAATTTTCTAATATTTTTATTTGATTATCCAACTTTTTTTAAAAATTCAATTAAGCATTCAAAATTTTAAAATCTAAATTGAAATTTAAAAAGATCACGTAATATCTTTTCTTAAATAATGTTTAAATATCAAATGAATAACTGCTTATGTATTTATTGCAAAAATTATATTAATTATACTTATAGATAAAATATTAATAATCGTTAAAATTAAGGCATTTAATTAAATAATTGACAAGGAAAATATAAAGTAATATTATTGACACAAAAAAAGTAAAAGAAAAAAGAGTGGTGAATGGTGATTGACCGCTTGATTGAGCATCGCATCGAAAATGTCAAAAGACGGACATGTAGGTGGGCCCCACAAATGGACAAGGTCCGGAGGGAATGGTACGAGAGAGAGTGACGCAAGATGGGACGATTGAGGTTGTGGTGGGCCCATGAGAGGGCTGTCGGCGAACGGGAAGCTAGCTTTCTCTATCCACATCTCGCTCTCTCTAAGCCCAACACAACTACCAACAAACATCATCTACCGTTGCTTATTATCATTATTATTATATATACACGTATACCGGTATACGTGTGTGGTTTTGGTCGTACTAATGGTGATGGCGGTATTGAAACCCATATTGTGGGCCCACGTGGCAATTTCTAGGCCACACACTCTACTGACACGTCAATGTCAAACATAATGCGGAGGAGATATGGATGGGGTTGAGTCATGGGTGACTTCGAGATGATGAAATAATATTCGATTGCTTTTTACTTTTTTTTTTCACTTTGCTTTCTTTATCTCTTTTCCCATTTCTCGTAATATCTAAATATGTATGCAAATAAAGATAAGATCGATTGATGCATGCCCGTATTTTTTTTTTTTTTGCCTTGGATTTATACAAATCACATGAAAATATGCGAAGGAAATGACTTAGACGTGTTAGAGTGTCCCGTATTGTTTAGATATGAAAATATTAAAAGGTTTATAAATGGTAAGGGTCAATTATCCAAACAACTAGTTCTAATTATTTGGACAATGGTTGATCCAAGTCCAATTCTTAACAGTGGGCTCTACATTCTACCCATATTAAAAATTCAACATTGTATCAAAGCCTTTGTGACTAAGTGGTCGTGAGTTTAAATCTTACCATCCACCTATTATTCAACACAAGGTAGAGTGAACCTGTGCAAGTTTCAAGCCTAAAGGACTTTCACTTGAGGGGTGTATTAGTGAATATATAAAACTAATTAAGTCCTTTTTTTTTGTTTAGGTCCATGGGTTTATTGTAAATTTTAACATAATATCATAGCAGATTACTTATATGTTAATTGTTAATACCTCAAAATGATAGATTATGTCACGTGTTAGGTTTTAAATTAACGTTACACGTGAGAAAAGTGAGTTGAAATATAAAGTGAGAGTTTGTCCCATATTAGAGAAAAAGAAAAAAAAAAGACTAATATATAAGCTTAGTGAGTTATTCCACCTATCGCTAATTCATTTTAGGATAGAGCTTTACTTAAATTTATGTGTGGTCTAACTTTCTTTTTTGTATGATCCTATAGGTCCATTATAAATTCTAACATCAACCACTAACCACTGCTATTATTACTCTATGCCTTCAAATACCTCGCTCCACTTTTTAAGAATATTTCAAGGTTAAAATATATTTTTTTTTATTAAAGGGAAACTGACGAAAACAGCTTACAAAATAAATCAAGAGAAACAGGTCCCCGACTTATCCTTTAAAAGAATATGATGACACTTGATAAGTGTAGTATTAAAATAAATGACACCGACTATAAAATGTTTTGCGTAAGTAACGAGCCAATTGACACATCTGTTATTCTCTCGATAAATATATAGATAAAAAAATATAATATTTTTGATTATTATCCAGTGAGTGTTATTTACTGAAGTCCCTGCAGCTAAACAGTGGGAGAGGACCCAGAGGTAATTTAGGTTGGGTTTTTGTCCGAAGGCGGACACAGAGGCGTGGGAGAGCGAGAGCCTAATTTGACTAAACCCATGTAAGATAGACCGAGAAGAAACAGAGGGGAGGCATGGGTATAGTGTAGAGTAGGAGACTAGGAGAGGATTGGTGTACAGATTACAGAACAAGTGAGGATGGATATTTTGAGCGGCGGACGTTTGTCACGTGGCTATGCATCTTCCATCACGCACCCTACCCACACCATATCTTCAACTCTTTTCAACTTTTAAGAAAGCAGAGATGACGAAATAAAGATCGTTATCACGAAAAGAAGAATAATAATAACAACAACGTAGAAAGTGAAATTAGGATTTTAACACATAACAGTCTTGTAATCTCTACTAAAAAAGAAATAAGTATTATATATCAAATGTACCGTAATCTTGTCTTGTAATCTCTACTAAAAAAGAAATAAGTATTATATATCAAATGTACCGTAATCTTATATTTTAGTCATTTTGAAACAATCTTTTTGTATACTTTTAGCCATTAACACTGCACTTCGATCCAAAACTTTAAGACATTAGATTTATGAGTTCTTTTTATTTATATATTTTTTATTAACTTTATTTCTTTTCAATGTGAGATTCCTACTTACATTTGACATTCCAATAATCTCCTCCTCAAATATAAACTTTTACATTAAGCTTGAACTTTTCCTTAAACGACGGCCATTTTACTTAACAGCTTAAATATATGGCATGGCGAAAAGCCCTTTTACTCTACTGATTTGGGCCTACTAATAGTCTCCTTACTTTTTTCGTGGGAAAAAAATCACGAGATTCGACTATCATCTCTTTACTCGTTCTTTGCTGAATTTGGCTCTAATACTACTTGTTAGAACTAAGGAGTTTATTTTCTCAAGAGATCTATTTCATGGATTTAGTAATGAAACATATTCGTAAACTTTGACACTACACACTTTAATTCAAAACCTTAAAACTGTTATAAAAGATAGAAATAATATGGTGTGCTACTAATTGTTAATGCACCACTTAATTGTTCGTGCACCAAATGCACCACTTAATTGTTAGTGCATCAAATGCACCACTTAATAGTTAATGTGTCACTTCTATTATTATGATAGTATTTTATTAGAAGTTTTGTACTATAAATAGAAGGGTTAACTTGATGTAAGATATACCAATATATAAGAAGAATTCTCCTCTCCCAAATATTCTTAAGTTTTAGTTTCAGTTTTACAACACGTTATCAGCACGAAGCTCTAACAAACGTTCTTCGGTTACGTACATCAAACAAACGTAAGTTCTTCCATTTATCTACATTCATTCTACTTATGATATTAATAATTAAAAATTATAGACGACTCTCTATACCTTCCCTAAATTTTTACCTTCTTTACATAATGAAAAGTTAATACCACCTCTAAATACTTAATTTATTGTATAGTATACATCGCAATTAGAAAATAAATAAATAAAATATATTCAAGACTATTATATTTATTATACTCTAATTAATTTTACTACATATATATTATTATCAATTATGTGTTTTAAATAAATAATTAAATAATATATATTAT
>JANKOE010000002.1:5998479-6016378 GCA_026284465.1 Erythroxylum citrifolium | reverse complement strand
TTAATTGTTAGTGCACCAAATGCACCACTTAATTGTTAGTGTGCCACTTCTATTATCATGATAGTATTTTATTAGAAGTTTTGTAATATAAATAGAAGGGTTAACTTGATGTAAGATATATCAATATATAAGAAAAATTCTCCTCTCCCAAATATTCTTAAGTTTTAGTTTCGGTTTTATAACAAAAAAAAAAAATATTAAATTTTTGAGCCTTTTTTATTTATATATCTTTCGCTGACTCTTCCTGCTTTGACATCCCAACAACTTAATATATATGACTTAATCAACCTGTTTTACCAGGATTAGAAAAGCAGATTTATTTGTCAGATTGTTGCTTCTTGAGTTTGATCAAAGTGGGTGGACTTTGGACAAGACACATACAAAGTAGAGGACTTCCTGTGCATGCGGTTTTCTGTTCACTTTTGTGCCTTAAAACCCCCTTGCGGCTCGCTTCACGAGTTCTCTTATAAAGCTCTAATTATTTTCTTCTGCCACTGTATCTCCCATTGTCTCTGCAATTATTTTATCTTTACGAAGGGCATCAACTTCCTCAGAGAAAAACCAATCTGATACTCAGACTTAAAAACCATGTCGTACCCACCTTAAAATGATGCTTCCCTCTTCAGCACTACCACTTCATGCATCAGTCCTTTTCTTCAATCCACTAATGTTTCCCTATCTCTTCGCTTTAGAGGTTTTATAGTTGGTTTCCACATGGATTTTGGGGTGGTGGGTTTAGATGCATTGGTGGGTTCAGACACAAGCACTGGCGGAGTTGTAAATCTTTCTAGGTCAGATCCTGATACGAAGCTGAAGTGGCACGGATCTGGGTTTCTCAAGCAAGACAGATCTGACACAACTGAAGATGATTGGAGGAGCTCTAAACAGGCCAAGACTGAGTCGATGCTTCATCTTCAGAGAAACATGTCGCTGAAATCTAATAGTACTCTATTCGCTGATGGACAGCGACCTGAACAAATGCTAAGCTTCTCATGCTCCAAATTGGAAACTGAGAAGACATCTCAGCATGTCGCATTTCCTTACTTTCACATTACTTCTGCTCACGGTAGAAATACAGGTACTATTAAGCACATCGACTGTTGGGAAATGGTATGTCTATCAATCATTATTTGAAATGATTTTAAGTTATGCCATGGTTTACTGGTTCCCTGTGGGGAAACAACCGCCTGAAGAGGGGTTTCCAGGACGCTTTTAGACTATTCTCGGACATGATTTTAGCCTTTGGTCACTGTTCTTTTGTGGGTCTCCTCTTCCTAATAATTTTAGGTGGCGCTCTGTGAACAACACGTTCTAGGATTATAGACAAGATGTTATTGCTTGTTTGGATTTTGATTATGGGGAATGGTGGGAGTCCAAATCTAGGAGTGGTCTTAGAAAGTCTTGTCAATAACAAGGAGGAAAAAAAGTTTCATTTTATCTCAACAAATCTCTTTCCTCCTGTTTTGAGATGATTGGTTTCTGTTACTAATCAAGCGTAGGATCTTCATTGACAAAACAAGAAAGATCTTTGAAGCCAAAATTTTAACAAAAAGCACAAATCCTTTACTGGGTTACCTACCCTGTATAGAAGATAAACAATTTGTCACTATCGCTTTCTCCTTGAAACACTGTAGGGAAGTTTTTTTATGGGCATTTAATGACTTCCTTTTTATATTTCTATTTACCTGTTTCCTTCTCGGAGAAAAGCTTTTATTACAGTTTGTACAAATATGCCTAGAAACATCTGTTTCTTTGTTTCTGCAATTTCACTTTTTCTCTTGATTTTTATCCTCTCTTAGGATACAACAGTGGAAGCTTTAGTAGCGTTGGAAGTATGCACGGGGTTTTTTCAGATGCAAAAGGGCCATTTACTCAGTCGCAGTGGATGGAACTTGAATGTCAGGCCTTGATCTACAAATACTTAACTTCAAATGTGCCTGTACCTTCCCATCTGCTTCTTCCTATAAGGAAAGCTGTTGATTCTGCAGGAGGATTCAACAGCTTTCCAGGAGGATTTCTCAGACCCAGTACTTGTAAGAAGTTTTCTGTGCACAATATTTTCTTGATTTTGTTCCAAGTCAATTTTCTCCTGAGAGCTGATGCATTTATATGTGATTCTTACCCTTTTCCTTTTTTAAGTATTCTACTGTCTTATGCGGACTTGCAGTATACAAAGCGGCAATCTTTGTGTGACTTGGAATGATTAGGCAGATGCATAAAGATTGATATTTTGGCTATGCATAATAATTGGTTTACCATACTTATGCGTGACTTGGAATGGCAGTGCAATGGGGTAGCTTCCAACTGGGATTCTCGAGCAACACCGATCCAGAGCCTGGACGATGTCGTAGAACAGATGGAAAGAAATGGCGGTGCTCGAGAGAAGCTGTTGCTGACCAAAAGTACTGCGAGCGGCATATGAACAGAGGCCGCCATCGTTCAAGAAAGCCTGTGGAAGTTCAAACTGGCCATTCAAACGCTACCACCACCACCACCACAACCACCGCCTCCGGTGCAAAGTCGATAGTTACGGCTTCGCCCCCATCTGCAGTGGTGGTTGGTCACCGAAGCAGCAGCGGCGCCACAACAAATAGCCTCACCATTGCACAGCATCAGTTGCAGACTATTAGTTCGTCTAATCTTTTTTCTGCTAATCCCGTCGAAAGGTAAATGGAATAGGAATAAAGTCAAAACTACTTATGTAACATTTTATGTTGGTTTGTAATAGACATTTATTTGTTTTTCTTCAATATTCTTGCGCGGAGAACTTTATGATAGATGTTTACCTGTCCATTAACTTGTGTTTTTTTCTAACATCAGGAAATGCATTACTGAAGAGTTCGCACATGGCACCTTTGATTCCCTCAACCCTCAACATAAGAGCTCCTTCCCGATGATGAATGGTAGAAACTATGGAGCTTCCCAGAACCTGAGTGACCAGGAAACTGCTTCACAACGTTCTGTTCGACAATTCATGAATGACTGGCCAAAAAACCAGTCTGATCGCTCCATTGGTTCTTGGCCCGAACTTGATATTCAATCCAATAGAACTCAGTTGTCGATTTCAATCCCCATGGCTTCGTCAGACCATATGTTTTCGACTTCCTCATCCAACAGTGAGAAAACTACCCTCTCTGGTCTAAGGTCATCTTGCGAACTGGATCCAATACAAATGGGACTTGGAGTTGGTACTGTACTAAACGAACCAAACCAAAGACAAGCAAGTTGGATTCCCATCGCATGGGAGACTTCAATGGGCGGTCCCCTCGGCGAGGTTTTGCATACTACTAATAATGGTTCAGCAGAGTGCAGGAGTTCATCAGCACTCAATCTCATGTTGGAGGGATGGGACAGTAGTCCTAGGTTAAATTCTTCGCCAACTGGGGTCTTACAGAAGGCATCATTTGGTTCACTTTCAAACAGTAGTATAGGACACAGCCCTGGAGCAGATAACAGGAACAGTGAAGGTGCTAGTTTGTGCGATGAGCTCGACAAGGCTCAAGTTCACTTGCCTGTCCTGTAACTTTTTAACCTTTTGAAATGTGTAATGAATGGAGAAGGGGTGATAAATGAGTTGTATGCTAAGCTAAGCAATTTCCTTAAGAGATTTTGATAAGACATATCATTTTGTATTTCCAGGTTTATATATAGTATTATGTAACTGCTGTTTGTAGATTGTGTGCAAAATGGAAGAATGAACATAACTAACAGCAAGGCAGATGATGTTCGAACTCGTCTTCTGGAAAATTATGGGTTGGAAGTAACATAACTAAAACTTGTTCGTTCTTTAACTTGACATTGGTTTTACCTTTGCATAACGATTTGCCTGAAGAGTAAAGTCCAGTTCTTTTCTTGAACACAAGCACAAGGAACTAGCCGACTATAAATTGGAGTACAAAGTATAAACCACTTTTGAAGAAATCCCATTAGAGGAAAAAAAAACTAAATAATACAGAGAATATGGAGGTGTGCGTAACCCAAAATTCATAGAAGTGTTGATTCCATAAAATTAGGGCTTTAAACACCACCAAGTAAATTTAGGAGTTGAACTAATGCAATGCAATTACAGGCTAATTGCTTGCCTCGTCAATCAAAAACAACTCCTGAAAAATGTTCTCGCATTAAGACCACTGAGCCAGTAATCTCAAGCCAAACAATTTCAAAAGCTAAACGAAGAGAAGAAAGTAAAAACAAGAACAAACAGCAAAACCATGAGATTTTACAAGAGGATTGTGCTCATATTCTATGGGTGTATAAGAGTCTGTCTTGCCATGGCGATAGCATTCAGAACGAGGAATTTTCTTATAATCATCGCAGCCAACCCTCTGTTTAGAGTACCAACGTACCCAAATATCATTTCTTGGTTAGATCACCCATCCCATAACCCATCAATATATGCATAAATACATACATGTTATAGACAAGGACGGAGCAGAACCGATCGAAGAGCAATAGAATAGCAAAGAGATGATCTTTTTCAACCTTGTGTATGGCGGCGAATCTTCTGTGGAGTTCCAGCCTACGTTGGGCGCTTAAATACACTAGAGATCCTCTCCTTATCAAAACCCTAACCCCAATTTTCGCGATCACGAATCTGCGGAACTCCCAGAAGGAAACGCCGCCGTCTTGGGTTTGACAAGTGACCCTAGTTCTAATCGAGCCCACTTTAAGCTGCACCTTGTGCATTATTGAATGGATCAGTCGTTTCATGGATCCAACTTAACCAAACCAACAAACAACAGTATCAATATTCAATATACAATCTTATGTAAGAAAAGATTTCTTACAGAAACTGGCAAAGAAATAATGCTGAAAACGGTACTTTAAACTGTTTCGAACTACGTAATGAATCTTTTCGTTTTACCGAAAAACATTATGTAAAGAATTGCAGCAACTTATGACATGTTTTGGTGGGGGGAAAAATGTTAATAATAAATGAGGGATATACTGGATGAATTGTGAAAGGATGTGCAAACCAATAATTGAAGGAGGTTTGGCGTTTAAATAGCTCCATCAATTTAATAAAGCAATGCTAGGGAGAAAAGCTTGGTCAATAGTGCAAAAACCAAATTCTTTGGTTGCAAGAATTTTAAGAGCTTGTTATTTTCTTAGGGTTGATTATTTGCGATCAAAATTGGTCTCTAACCCAACTTTTTGTGGCACAGCTTGTGGTATGTTCAGAATTTGATAAAAGAAGGTATATGTTGGAGGATAGGGAACGATTTCCATGTGAGTGTATGATTAGATCCATAGCTACCGTTCCAAGCGAATTCAAAAATTACTACACCTATGAATGCAAATCATTTAGACATGCTAGTGTTGGAGCTTATTGAGAATGGTAGCTGGAATTTGAATTGGATACAATCATAATTCATTGAGGTTGACCAGTAAGTAATATTGGCAATTCCCTTGGGTTTCCGTCGTGAAAATGACAAGCTTTTTCTCAAAAATGGAGAGGAAGGGTCATTACTCAGTAAAATCTGCCTACAAGCTTCTAACTGTTGCGAGAATGATAAATAACAGCGAAGCTGTTCGAGATACTTGACAGAAGCTATGGCGGGTACAGGTTCCTACAAAATGTTTATCAGTCATGTGGAGAGCATGTAACAATATCTTACCAACAACCAGCCAGCTGAACCAGAGAAGAGTAGCAGTCCTGGATACTTGCCCATTGTGTTATCAACTCGCTGAAATAGCTCTTCATATACTAGTCACTTGTCCATTTGTGCAACAATGTTGGTCATCTTCAACTTTGGGCAATCTATTCCCACAGGCAGCAAGTTTCATGGAGTGGATAATGCAAACTTTGCAAATCTTAAATGGTGAACAGGTATAGTTACTAGTTATGTTGTATTGGTCAATTTGGAAAAATAGAAATGTAGTGGTCTGGAAAACTAAATGGAGTAGCCTGGTCGGAATTGTTCAGCGGAAACGCCGCTTCCTGGCAGATTGGTTACAAGTACGGGTTCCAAGTTATAGAGCTGCTGACCAAGTGGATAGCAATTTGAATTGGCAAGTTCTAGCTCCTGAGAAACTAAAAGCTAATGTTGATGCAACAACCTCACCTACTGGTTTTTTGGGTGTGGGTGTTATTGCAGGCAAAGATGATGGTTCAGTCTTCTTAGCTTGTCAATGTAGTCTACGGGGCGGTTCTGATCCTTTCATGGTAGAATCCTTAGCCATAAGAGAGGCACTAAGCTGGATTAAGAGACAAAGATGGACAAACATTGACGTTGAAATAGACTCTTTAATTGTGGTGAAAGCTTTATTATCAACTCAAGTAGAAGACAATTCTAGTCATAATTTGGTACTCTCTGATTGTAAATCTCTGTTGAGCGAGATTGATGGTGTTTCTTTTCATCATGTTTATAGGACGGATAATAGTGTAGCTCATTTGTTAGCACGAGTTGCGTTGTTAATTCTGAACTCTAGGGAGTGGGTTATTCCCTCCGATGATTATATTATTGATGCTTTAAGACTTGATGGCCTAAAAATATAATCACAACCAATTCCTAAAAAAAAACTTATCTTTATTTATTAAAGAATCTGTTTCTAAACAATCAAACCTGCCTGTAAAAAATTACTTTACAAATTTAAACATTTAAAATTATAAAAATATGTTGATAACATCTTTTAAAATTTTATATTAATAAAATTTCATTTTATGTAAAGAATAAATTATTAAATATAATATATAAATTATTAAATAACTTTATTCTTGAATAATTATATTTTTCAAATTGAAGTGCATTATAATTTGGTTATCTTCTTTAAAAAGAATTATTTAAAAAAATAATTTACATATTTGTTTATTTCACTTGAGATTGAATCGAAGGACATCTTGGGCCAAGGCCCAAACGGGTGGGTATTACAATCCGATCCGGATCTCTACCATTAAATGCTTGTTTACGTTTATAAATATAAAAGGGTTTTAAAGTCACAGAAACCCATAAAAAGCATTTAATTCAGAAGCTACGACCTGTTCGGTGTTCTCTCCCACTATTTACATACAAACAAGCGAACATCAATACTGTTTGGTTAATTTTCCCCCAAAGCGAAAGAGGTTAAAAAAACAGAACACCTGTTTGCTTCTTAAACCCTAAACATCCAGAACTGGCTCTGAGAGATCTTTGCTATTTCCTCTCGAAACTGTTTACTCAACTCGGTTGCTTCTCCGCCCTTCTTGTAAGTAAAACTGTATCTTCAATTCGTTCCTCTTCTATTGATTTTGGTGCCTCTAGGTAAATTACAAGCTAGAATTGGAAAAATCGATCGAACAATTTAATTTCTATTTTCTGAATCTCTAAGAGCTTGTTTGCTTGTTTCTCGCAGCGAATGGTTTCCACATTAAAAAAAAATCCTTTCCAGTTTGTCTCAATATTTGAATATATGTTTTTGATTAAACACAAAAAACTGGTATATTTCTTCTCTTTTTCGTGGTGAACAATCTTGAATTAGCTACTTGAATTTGTGAAATGGACACGTGCTTTTCAACGGGCATTCAATAATTGAAAGAGATTGGCGCTTAATTTCCTCCATGTCTAGCTTCGTTGTGAACGAGTTTCTCTCCTTTCCGGCTGGATAGTGGCTATTTCAGCCATTTACAACTTATATAGTATGTTTTGATGTGTTGACTATGTGTATTGTTATGAACATTTGTCTATCTAGGAAACTGTTTAATTAGATGAATATAATTTGTAATTGGAGCATTTATGTGCTTGAAACCAACAGGCCGCTAAGGTTTTGCAGACACGTGCCATGTTGCTGAGTTTCAGTTAGAAGTGTTACTAGTTTCGATGGGAAGTTATTGGTAGTTCTGTGCTAATCCTTGTAGCTGTCAGAAGCTTTACTAATGTGCTGGAATGGCCAATAATTCTCAATCATCTGGTGGACAGGTAGAACCCTGATCTGATTTGAATCCTAGTCTAACAAATTAAATCTATTCGAGATCCAATTGGCTATGGTTTACTTTGCTGACGTGTTGACATAGTTACTCCCAGCAGAAAATTTTCTTCTTTTTAGACTTCTCATCTCTCTTCATTCCCACTGGCCGTGGTTGTTCTTTCTTGTGTATTTATTTATATTATGCCTGTTAAATGTTCTGCAAGGAAATAATGCTTAATTTTTCCTATTAATTCTCCTCTCTCTCTCTCTAGCCACCTTGGCCACCTGCAGTTGGATCCTTGGGTCCCCCAAGTTTTGCTTCACCCTTACCTATGCAAGTAATTTCTTCTACTGTGGTGACTTCTTTTGTTTGGAACTTGTTCACAATCTTGTCTTTACTACTGTATACATGACCTTGCAGTTTCGCCCAATGGTTCCAACACAGCAGGGACAGCCATTCATTCCCACAGGTTCTCAGCAGTTTCGGCCTGGTGGACAACCGATTCCTACTTCTAATGTTGGGATGCAGTCTGGTCAAAATCAACAGTTGCAATTCTCTCAACCAATGCAGCATCTACCACCATGGTCAGCTCAGCCTGGTGTCGCTACATCTTTATCTCAGGCTATGCCTATGCCTTATGGTCAACCAAATAGACCTCTTACATCTGGCTCACCACAGTCACAGCCAACGGCTCCTCATATGGGAGCATCTGGAATTCCTCACTCTTCCGCTTATGCTGTAAGATATTACTTGCGAATTCTTTCTCAAATTGTCTTGCTGATTTAATTAACTACTTTTTGCATTACTTACATTTTTTGTTTCAGTATGTACCATCCAATTTTGTGCAGCCGCAAAACAGTGCCAATACATTTTCACAATTCCAGCCTATGTCACAACCGCATGCCCCTGTTGTACCTGTAGGGGGACAAACTTGGCTGTCATCTGGAGGTCACAGTTCATCATCGGCTGTGCCTGTTCAACCTGGTGGACAGCAGCCTCCTCTATCTTTTTCAGATTCAGTGAGTGCTCATTCATCTTCTTTTCTTCTAACCGGAGGGTGTATGTTTTCCATGGTTCAATGTCAATATCCTTTGTATTTGTTTGGAGTAGTGTTGAAGATGCTCGGAAAATTTCCTCTAAAACATTAATTGTTATCTTAATTGTTTTTAGTAAAGAACTGTCTGTCATTAGTTTGCTATCTGCATATTTAAATTTGTTGGATAGACAGTGATCAAGCCCTTTTACTCAGCATATGCAATGTGCTTATTGAAATAGCATGAGGTGTATTCTTGAGCTTTTCAGGAAGTTAATTTGTAAGTTGTCCATATGTTGTTGCTTTGTGAAGTGAAACCATTCTGTAAGTATGTTTAGAGTACTTTATGCTCCTTTTTAATTGTTTCTTTTATTTTTTCTGTCTACCACAGGCTGTTATAATTTGCTTTTCTTGAGCAATTAATTTTCTCTAATGGCAAATGCAGTTACATATATTCATCAACAATGGCTTAGATTTTCTCCAGGGGCAATTATTTTTGCTTGTGCTTCTCTATGCATCATTTTCTTTGCTATTTTTACCTGTGATCATTTTGTTATGTATTTAAACTCTTATTCCTTTTGCGACTACAGACAGCAAACATTCCAAATCTATCTCAGCAATCTTCATCTGACTGGCAAGAGCATACAGCTGCCGATGGGAGGAGGTATGCATTTGTTGGAGGTGTCATATTCTGTTTTTTAAGATCTTTATCCTATTAGATATATATATATATATATATATATATATTTGGTTCAGTAGTTGTTCTTTTAATGTTAATCTCTCACTTGTGGTTATACGAATATCATTGAAAACATTCATGTTCTGTGTGTTGCAATACCTGACATCTTTTGCATAAATTATTTTGCTAGATATTATTACAACAAGAAAACAAAGCAGTCTAGTTGGGAGAAGCCCTTTGAATTGATGACACCAATTGAGGTTAGCCATTATCCATGAGTTCATTCTTCTTAAAGTCTACATGCTGCCCCTGCTAATTGCCTTACGTGCTCTTTTGACATATCTTGTTATTTGTTCAGATCAATGTTCCCTTTTTGTGGTTGTAATAATATAGTCATTCCTTAATTGATCGACACTGTTTTATTTGAGTTCTACTTTTCTTTGCATGTTTGTTTTACTGGTCTGTAGCTGTCATGGCAAGTGTGGAGAAATTTAACGACTGGTCTATATGCTCATTGTGAAGGCGGGCTTTCAGTTTCTCGAGGCAGGCAATATTTTGTTATTTCCTTTTTCTCTGTCATGTTGGGAAAGCTTTTATGTGGCTTTGGCTTATTGACATGTTTAACCAACATGAATAACAACTGATTATTTTTCTCATTATTTCCTAATGAAGTTTTAGAATGAGAATGGAATGTGGTTGATTATGATTGATATAGATTAGTATCAAAGTTATTACATATCTTGAATGATGTATATCTTAGTATCATATCTAATTCCACTTGTCCTTTACTTCCAAGTTACTATATGTCAGTTTCTTTGTGGAGCATTGTGTTACTCTGTCCATCTGGATTTCCCCGTTGTTCAACTTTAATCAACTCATTGGTGTTTCAGTTTCCTGTTTGATTATTTTTTAGGCTTGTTATCCAGGAACTTGTTCAGAAATACTGTAATGAAAGGAACATAGGAGTTTGTCGCTAGGTATTTGACCAAATAGAATTGTCCCGTTCCTATAGAACCTATCAGTAAAATACCCCTAGAGGATTCTATTCAAGAAATAGCTTTGCATGCCTTGGTTCTTTTGCCTGACCTCTTTGATGGTTATTGATCACCAGAAGAGGGTTGCTTGTGTTTCATTCACCCTTTTCCGTTCGTAACTGTTCCTTAACAAAATCAAGTTTTGTTTCCTGGCATTGTCGTTTGCATCATTCATGTTGTGGCCCTTTGGTGGTTAACCTTTTTTGTTTGGCTGAACAAAGGTTATCTGGCATATGCTTTATGAAATTTACGTGTTGCAACTGTTTTCAAGTGGTTTGTATTTTAACCGTACATGTTTCACATTCTTTTTCTGCTCTATTTCTATCACTTTTGAAATATTTGGGCCAGTTATGGCTTGTAGTGGATATGCTCAAAATGAATCAAATAATTGGCGACCATTGCTAATTTGCAGTATATTTTAAGCTGTTTTGAGGTAGCAGAATTCATTATTCTTTTATCTGAGATATTTTTCCATTCCATTTTTAGCACACATACAGCTGTTATATTTATAATTCGTATTCTTGACATTTCACTCTCTCCTAATATATCTATGTGATTTTGCCCGTGGGATTGTCACACATCTTGAATAAACAAATTTATCTTGTTTCTTTCCAGTTATATTGGAATTTTAGGTAAATATGCTAACAGTGTATCCTTTGTTATATCTCTTACTATTAAGATTCTTTACATGACAATTAATGTTATTTTGGCAGAGAGCTGATGCATCTACTGTCTGGAAGGAATTCACAACTCCAGAGGGGAAGAAGTGTGTTTACTTCTTGATTAATCAACTTTTATGATAAATATTTTATCAGTACGGGTTTTGAATCTTTTGTTTTTACAGAAATGTAGCTTAATTGTGGATGCCTTATGCAGGTATTACTATAACAAGGTTACAAAGCAATCTAAATGGTCAATGCCTGATGAACTCAAGGTATAAAAGTGTTCTCAAATAGTTTCCTCTTCTGTACTGCTGCATTCTGATTTAAGCTCTTCATTGCTTGTTTCCAGTTAGCTCGTGAGCAAGCTCAACAAACAGTTATTCAGGCAAATCAAGCAGTGACAGATGCTACTTCTCAAGTCCCACCAACTGCTGCTGCCACGGTGGAGGATGCTTCTAACACAAATATTTCAGTTGCCTCTGGTCCATCTGCGCCACTGGCTGGAGTAGCTTCAAATTCACCGGTGGTACCTGTTGCTGATTCTTCCTCTATGATATTTACAGAATCAGCAAATATTGCTGTTACAAGTTCTATACCAACAAGCACTGCTAGCATCCAACCGCCTGCTGCCACGACAGCTTTGCCAACCTCTGTTTCAGAGAGTACTGTGGTTCCTAGTCCTTCATCCAATGCTCAGGCAACATCATTGTATGAATCCTTGTCCTTTTTATATTGTGAAGATGTCTGCAATTTGGATGTCCTGTCTTTTGATTGTTGCCTTGCATTTCTTGAAAAATTTGCAGGAGTGGTTTTGACAATATAGCAATCCATGGCGGTGGAAGTTCTGGGAACGGATCATTCAATCAGGATCTTGAGGTTTTAACTTGACGTTCTGACTTAAAGTTGTTAATTGGGGATGAATATTTGCTCAACTTAAATAAACATAAATGCTATTTCATACTGTGGAGAACAAGGAAGAGATGTATGTATCTTGGTTTGATGATCCACAGTTGCATATACCTACAAGCTAATGCTCTTCTTTCAAATGTCTGCATGCTTGTGAGAGAAATGATCAATTTTAATTTGATGTGTTGAATGTGTTGCTTGCAGGAAGCAAGAAAAGGAACTGTTGATGCAGGTAAAACTAATTTGGCCTCGTTGGAGGAGAAGACCTCAGATGATGAGCCTTTAGTATTTGCCAATAAACAGGTATTATAGAATCAATTTCCAATCAACATTCATCCTGATCCATAAAAAGAGTGGTGGCATAATTTTTTTTCCATGCTGGAAAACTGTGGTCACTGCTGTCCATAAATGTCATTTTTATTGTCTGTGTTTGTTTCTTAATTATGCTATTCATATCTTCAGGAGGCAAAAAACGCATTCAGAGCTCTTCTTGAATCTGTAAATGTTCAGTCTGATTGGACTTGGGAACAGGTAACATGATTTTGTTTCATTCTTGCCATTTATGTCCTCTTGAATGACTATTTATTGATGTTACAATCTTATATTAGACAATGAAAGAGATCATTAGTGACAAACGATTTGGTGCACTGAAAACACCCGGAGAACGGAAGCAAGCATTTAATGCGGTAAACATATTTCAAGGAGTTTGTTGTGCGGTCATTTAATGTAGTGCTCAGGTACTGATTTAAATTTCTTCGTCTCTGGTGTTTAAGTACTTGGGTCATCGGAAAAAGATAGAGGCTGAGGAGAGGAGAATGAGGCAGAAAAAAGCTAGAGAGGAATTCACAAAGATGTTAGAAGTACGTTAATGCAGCTGAGGCTCTTCTTTTTTTCTTTCTTTGGTATATATTTCTCATTGTGACAATGCCTTCCGTACTTTGATCTTGTTTCAGGAGTCCACAGAACTTACTTCATCAATGAAATGGAGGTTCAAGTCTCTCTGCATTATTTTTTGGAGTTTTGTTTCTTTGTGCTGTACTTATGGCTCTACATATGGAGATTTCAGTATCTTAACTCTGCATTATTTGCTATCAGTAAAGCTGTCAGTTTGTTCGAGAATGATGAACGGTTTAAGGCTGTTGAAAAAGCCAGAGACAGGGAGGATCTTTTTGACAGCTATGTTGTGGAGCTGGAGAGAAAGGTAAAGGAAGGGCTGTATATTTATTTCTGTTTTATTATTTATGAATACAAACTTCATGCATTGGTATAGAATGATTAGTTTTGATTTTATGAGTAAGATGATGTGATGATCTGTCTTATCATGCTGTTACTTATGCCTACACATAATTCAGGAAAAGGAAAAGGCTGCAGAGGAGCACAAGCAACATCTGGCAGAATATAGAAAATTTCTTGGGTCGTGTGACTTCATTAAGGTATTAATGAGATATTCATGGTTTTGATTTTGATTTCTGAAGTGTCTCATGGTCTGCTTTTCAATCACAGGTGAATAGCCAGTGGCGCAAAGTTCAAGATCGCTTGGAGGATGATGAAAGGTGCTTGCGCATGGAAAAACTTGACCGCTTACTTGTTTACCAGGTATTGTAAACCTCTTGTAAGTTTTATAGCACCTTTTTTGTTTGAACAGGAACTAACGGTGATGCTAGTGGTGCAGGACTATATCCGAGACTTGGAGAGGGAAGAGGAGGAACAAAAGAAGACACACAAGGTAGAATCTGTGTGCAAACTCTTGTATTTCACTCTAATTTTGTTCTAATGATTTTTATTACCGGATAACAGGAAAAGCTGAGAAGAATTGAGCGGAAAAATCGTGATGCATTTTGTAAAATGATGGAAGAACACATAGCTGCTGGTGCACTGACAGCTAAAACTCGCTGGCAGGAGTATTGTTTGAAGGTCATTTCTTGATTATTGTTAAGACAAATATAAATAACTGTTGCTTGGTAAATAAATATGAGGAGCAATGGATTGTTTGAAACCTATATTTGGTTTTTGTTTGATTAGATAAAGCACTCGGAAGAATATCATGCTGTTGCTACAAACACCTCTGGTTCAACACCAAAAGGTTTGTATGAGGGTGCTGCTGAAGAATTAGAGAAGCAGGTACCTGTCTCACAGTTGATTCGAAATTTATGTTAGTTTTCTTGGACCTATTACACCAGATTCTGCTTGCAAGTTGTGGATTAGTGAAGAGGCAAAAGGCTTAAAGATTTTGTAACCTTTATACAGTTGTCACTAGTTTCCCATGATTGTGGTTACTGTTTTTGTACCAATTATCTGGGGAGTGTTAGTGGTGAAAATTTGGTGCATCTTGTGTGCTGTATTTAATTAGAAACTGAACAAAAATTCCAGATTCCACTGTCTCAATTTTGCATGGATGCGACGTTAAGGACACTACTTAATTGTTTGGACCAGCAAGATAAACAGTAGGGAAGCTTTAAGGGCTCATGTAAAATGCCATTTTGATGTTTTATGGATTTAAGAAAATGTATCCTTTGTGGTTCCTACTGCTAGGAGTTGAGGTCTACAGGTCTAACTCGTTTTGTATGTTAACAGTATCACGATGACAAAACTCGGATAAAGGATGCAATGAAGTCAGGAAAGGTAAGGGTTTATCTTACCTTCTCATCTATGTTTACTGCCCTTAATGTGTGTCTAACATTTATGGCTGCAGATCACTATGTTGTCAACTTGGACGTTTGAAGACTTCAGGTCTGCTATTTCTGATGATATCGGTTCTCCTCCTATATCAGATATCAATCTGAAGGTACCTGTTTAGTCAAATCAAATAATGACCTCTCAGATTTGTTATCAGGGAATGTTAACAAGAATAAGTAATAACTTGAATTGTGAGCTCATCATATATTGTGGAGTTAGAGGCTTGCATCATGAATTGGATGGCAGTTTTCAAATTGAAATTATTGCTTCTTCTGATTCTAGATGAGGCTGTGGAGTAGTATTGTGTTATATTTGGGTAGCCTATATTAAGTGGCTGGTACTATTGGAAAAGGTATATGGCATTTAATGCTTTCAAGGTCACAATTTTCACCCTTGAGGCCTGAGATCTTGATGTTATTGGGAACTCAATTCACATATGAAGTTGACGGCTATATATGATAACCATATTACTGTCTTAGATATGCAGTGTTTGTTAAACTGCAAAGTTTCTCATGAAGAATCAGTAGTTCGTTAAACTTCTTAAACATTTTTTGTTATATTTTTGCCTTTATTTTTTATGTAAACAATGTTGGCTTCACCCATTGCTGGGTGGACATGTTTGATACCTACCTTTGTCTATTTCCACTTGAAGAAGTCAAAGAATGTGAACATGAAATGGCAATTATCAGAGAGACAATTGCACAAGCAAGCTTCTTGGACATTTGCATGCAAACTTCATACTGCTTCAGCTTGCTGCTTACTTTTATGTGTAGTTCATTAGCAGTATTTGGTCTATTATCAACATACTGATCTAATTGTGTCTGGTATTTTGAAGCTTTTGTATGTTCAAATATCGTTTGAAGTTTCATTTTCAATTGTTCAATTCCAATTATTTTTGGCTTATTAAACAATCTAAAAGTTAATATAAGTGCCCAATTATACGAGAAATTGAAGTAGAAACTAACCGTCTTCTTCTTCCGCTTCGTCTTACTTTTGTCTTTGGGCTTCTTCTTAGTTTGACTTCCGATTCATCTTAGTTTGACTTCTGCTTCTGTCTCACTTTCGCTTTCACTGCTTCACCTCATTTTCCCTTCCGCTACTTCATCTTACTTTTCTTCACTCTTTGGAAATTTTTTTTACAAATTTGTCAGACTTAAAGGCACCGTGCCGACTTTGAATTGAAAACAAACTTGTATTGTTGAATTCCTTATTTTTGTTTATTTGATTATTATTTATTAATTACATTTAATATTATTAAAGAAACATGATAATTATTAATAAACATTGCAGGGAAAAAGTTTGGCGTTTTACAAATTACACTGTCTCGCGGTCGCCAGTGACCAATAATATGATGGTGAAAACGAAGCGGAGACTAAGACGAAGCAAAAACTAAGACGAAGTCGAACGTAAGACTTGTCTTAGTTTTCCCTCCGTCTTCACTTCGTCTTAGTTTCTCGTCCGCCTTAGTTTTGTCTCCACGCTTCGTCTTAGTTTGACCTTCGCTTCGTCTTACTTTGACTTTTGCTTCCGTCTCATTTCTACTTTCGCTGCTTTGCCTCATTTTGCCTTCCACTGCTTCGTCTTACTTTTCTTCACTCTTTGAATTTTTTTTTACAGATTTGTCAGACTTAAATTAACTTCTGAAATCTCAACTAAAACAACATTCTTCATTCTAATACCAAGTCTGTCAAATGCAACTTCCGCACCACCGATTCCAGAGACTAGAGAGAGTAGATTTAAGCCTTCAGGGAAAATGTCTTTTAGAACAGAGAGATAGCATGCAACTGTGTCAACCTGACATTGATTTTTAGGGAAGCACACTTCAGGGATACAGAAAATAAAGAATACACAATAAGCAACCACAAAATAAAACTAGAAAACATAAAAATAGTCATCAAAAAACACGCAACATTCTTTACCCTCAAGTCCATCATAGCGAGCTCCATTTCTACCTGTAAGATTGTGGCATGGTCTCCCACCAACTACCATATCGAATCCGCCGAACATGCTCATGAACTCGTCCAACCAGTCAGCATTTAGTTGCTGTATATCAGTCATCTCAATCAAGTTCCTTGTCTGCTTCGTTTGCTCCCACCAGCACCTCATTATGCCTCTATTTGCCTTTGAAATCTCAACTGAAACAACATTCTTCACAGTAACTGTACCTTCACCCCAAGCAAAGATGAAAGATCTAGGATTAGGATGCCACCTCTCTGGAATCTCAAAGATCAAATCGCAGTCTTTAACAATGGTGTAAGCTCTTTCCCAAGTAGTTTCATGCAAAGAAACCACCTTCTCAACCTATTACTGGCATTGTTCAGATGGTTCCACTTCATCTTAGTCTCGCCTAACTTTTACCGTCGCTTCCTCTTACTTTTCACTCGGCACTTCGTCTTATTTTGCTCTTAGCCCTTTGTCTTATTTTTTCTTCGTCTTATTTTTGCTTCTCCGCTTCCTCTTAATTTTGTCTCTGCTTTTCGTCTTATTTTTGTCTTTCCACTTCGTCTTATTCTTGCTTCTTCGCTTCGTCTTATTTTTCTCTTTGCACTTCGTCTTCTTCTTTTTTATTTAAAGCAGTTAACATGAATTTAAAATGAATTAAGTAATTCTTATCGGAGGAAACAACTCCGAAACGAACCACCATCCCCTTGGTGTCATTTCCAAGTCGCATTAAATTTCATTTATGAATTGCGTAATCCTTCTTGGAGTAAACGAATTGGTTAATCCTTCTTGGAGTCAAGTTCGATATTTCTTCTCACCGTCTCAACCGCTTGGCCTTAAATATGGAATTATTTATTTGCCCGACTTTTCGTTTCGCCTATGCACAGTTCTCAGTCTTTGAAAAGTTTTTTTTACAAATTTGTCAGACTTAAATGCACCGTCACCACTTTTAATTAAAAACAACTTATATCCTTGATTTCCTCATCAATGTTTATTTTATTTTTTTCATTATTGAATTTCTTAATTTTATTAATTACATTTATTATTATTAAAGAAACATGATAATTATTAATAAAATTATAA
>JANKOE010000002.1:5962298-5980881 GCA_026284465.1 Erythroxylum citrifolium | reverse complement strand
AAACTCTTTTGTTTTATTAATAATAAATATTTTCATTACAAAACTGTAACTGAAGAAGATAAAGTTACATGTAAATATACTTGCTTTCCAGGGCACTATATTTACATAACTCCAACACTATTTTCTAGTGTATTTCCATTTTATCTATGTATAAAACTGGAATACCTGTTAAGATAGGATTTATGAATGTTAAGGATTGTCTGAACTAACCTTCAGGTTATTTTTATCTTTGATTCGATAAAAATATGATTGTTTATGTGAATTGGATTCATTGTGATTGATTTCTGCATTTTCATAAATCGGAAATAGACTGAGAGGGTGAATCGATAAAAAATAATTAAATTGGGCTAACGAGAGTTAGATAATTTAATAAGAACAAGAAATCAATCAAATTGGTAATTGTGTGATGAGAGATCTCACATAGGTTTTTGGTAGTCTAGTGGAAAACTTCAGATCTAATTAAGGTTTGGATAAATTGTGAATTGAGAAATTGCAATTTTCCATAATCTGATTAGGGTTTATAATTTAGGGCTTTTGATTATAACTCGAGAGAGTAACTAAACCTAGGATAGTCCAGGACCAATAATTCGACATTTCATAATTAATTAGGATAGTGTTGAAGATAGGTAAAAAGTTCCCCTTTCTCTCAATTGGTAGTTCCTTAAGTTGATTCTTGGTGTGTGCATTCCAATTTGCTGATTTGTTAATATTTTGTGAATAATTCTTTAGTTGAATTGATTGATTGAATTGTGTTATTGTTTTTAACTTAGTTACCGTTGAATTTCTGTAATTTGTTTCAGCCTTAAAGTTAAGGATTAGATTAACCCTCCTAGTGGGATCGATGCCTTAGATACTACGTGAACGACCTGTACGCTTATGGAACATCGAGGTTAAAATATTAAAATTACACATATCGAAAAACAACGATCAGATTCAATATCAATATGACAGGTCCAAGGACAGCTATATTGATAGGTTAATCTAAGAAATAAAACATAAAACTATGTAAAAGATGGACATGAATTACCAAATCGATAATGATAAGATCTTAGAATTAATCGCCACTAGTAAGTTAAATAAGATCTATAGTTAATAGAGAACCTACATAAGAGTTTCTATAAGAACAAGGATGAAGATAACTCTCTACAGGTTTTTGTTTCAATAATAATAATGATACATTTTTAATTCAACCATAAGATAGCCTTATATAAAAACACAAAACTCTAAAATTGGAGCTTTAAAAGAAAAAATAACAATTTAAAATTACAAAATTTTAACTATTTAAAATACAAGAATAACATTTGTCATAGCCAATACTAATGTCTATTTTGTTTTAGAACTCCCAAAGTACGAAACCAAGATGTGTCTAGTGCTAATTACAAGTTGAACTTTAGCATCAATTTACTTCTAGAACTTTAGTCTGTAAAACCTTGTAAAAGACCAATGTTAATTTATTTTTGAGTATGACACAAGTTAATTTTATAACTATCATCTCCAACTTCTTTTTGACACTTGACTTGAATCTTTTGTAAGTTGTCTAAGCCCCTCTCCATACCTTCCTTGAGCAGAAATTCTTGTAGCTCAAGTCACTACTTGAGTCCTATCATCCCAACTTTCTCTCTATAAGCCAAGTCGTCTACCTTCTCGTTGGGAAAAACACTCTTCGATTAACCTCTTTCTAGAATTGTTTTTGTACAACCACTATACTCCATCCATATTAAGATTTTATGTTTCCAAATTCTAATTAGCACTCTTTAAAATTTAGAAAACTAAAACTAAAAAATCTAAGAAAAATCATAGATCTACTTTCTCTTTTCTCATATTCTTCATAAGTATTTATGAATATGAGTGATTGTCATTGTTTATTAGTAAGCATGCATTCACTTAGTATTTTTTTCCTCTATTTTTAATTCATCCTTCCAAAACTCTTTTTAATTAGGTTTGTTTTCTTATTTGAATGTTGTAGACTCAAAATTGAAGGAAAAGTTAAGGGGATCAAACGAATATAACATAAGGATAAAGAGTTAAAGGTATACTAATATGATTGTATACATAATCTTTCTTTTCCGTTTGCTTGTTTATTTTTTTGCTTGTATGATTTCATGGCTCACAATCATGAAAGAATATAGTAACTTGACACTAATCGTATTAGGTTTACTTTTTCAATCATTTATATGCTTTATAATGGTTGGTGATGATGGCCACTTGATGTTATTTTTCTATCTTCTTTTCTTTTGATGCTTATTTTAACATGCCTCTAAACATGTGCTTTTAGTTTCTTTTAGCCCTAAAAGTTGTCTAGGCATAGCAATCCTTATATTATGATACTTTGTTCATACGATTGGAAATCTTGGCACAATATCGACGTGTTAGGCTCATCATTTTGTTTTAGTGATCTAATTGCTTGTTCTCTATATTCCTTCTTAGATTTTCATTAAATTTTTAATCAATTATTATTAGAAAGTTGGTGAATTTTTGAACTAATAAGCATCCTCAAACTTTTCTAAAAAAGAAAAAAATAGGATTCATGTTTATTTTTATAAATTTTACTATTTAACCCATATTTTATAAAAATTTTATTGAAATATTTGATTTTAAATGCTATTTTCATTTTGTACTTAATATTTGGGCTCCCATTTTAAAATATCTAAATAAAAAATGGGCCCAAGCCTTGATTTTTTATAAAAACAAAGAAGTTTGATTTGGATTTTCAAGGACTCAATCAAAATCTTAAAAAGAAAGTAAATTTGATTATCTTGGTTTAATTTCCTTATAAAAGTTTTTCTTAACCTTATATGGTCGATGAATGGCCCAAACGGAATGTGTGGGTGAGGATGTGTGTGTACATGCAAATCTTTGTATATTAAAAGGCCATCTTTTATCCATCCAAAGTTAAAGCCCCTTTTATCCAATTAAAACCTCTTTCAGTTTAGGTCCATTTATTTTCACTTCAAATCCAATTAAGCATATTGTTTGGTTTAGGTATATTTTTTAAGGCCATAATCCTCTCAGAGTCACACCAGCCACGCACATACTACCCAACCCACGCACCACCAGGCTGTATATAATCATAGAAGGAATATTTGTTCGTTAGTCTGTTAGTTAGATGAGAGAGAAGATTTTTGTATCATGTTGTACAACAGGATATCTTGTATATATATCAACACTCAAATCAATAAAATGCTCGTCTTCGTTTTTTGACACGAAGAATTATCATGGTATCAAAGCAGTGTTTCTGCTTTGTCTCTTAAACAAAAAAACAAACACCTTATCGCCTTAAAATTTTACCATCGTAAACATAACAATGGAGATGGATGATACTGCGCAAATTAAAATCGATGAAGATGTTTACCACATTACAGCCGCAGATAACCCAGGAAACCCATTTGTGAGCACCCCCTTGAAGGAGCTAACTACCTAACATGGAGCCGTTTGATGATCATTTCATTAAAGGCCAAGGGCAAACTTGGTTTTCTGAATGGAGAAATGCCACCACTCATCGAAGATGAAAAACTTATGAAGAAGTAGAAAAAGGCCGACAAAATGGTTATAGCCTGGATCATTAACTCATTATCAAAGGAGATCTCAAACTCTTTCTTAGTGGTGACAACGGTGAAGGATCTCTGGGAAGAGCTAAAAGGACGCTATGGCGAAAGCAGTGGATCTCACCTATACGAGATTATGCAAGACATTAGCAACTTGAGGCAAGGTAACAACACTGTGACAGTTTATTTTACAAAGCTAAAGGGACTGTGGAACGATCTAGATTCATTGATGCCAATGAGCGTATGTAGCTGCGAACATGCTGGGAGAAACGTAGAGTTTCTTAACACTAACAGACTGATGCAGTTCCTACTAGGTCTCAGGGAAGAGTACGCCACTGTGGTAAGTCAGATCATGTTGATAGAGCCCTTGCCACAGGTAAACAAAGCTTACTCTATGATACTGACGATAGAAAAACAAAAAAATGTAAATTCCGAAAGCGTGAATCAAATGGGTGTTGCTCTTATGGCAAATACAAGTGCTTATAAGAAACAGGGAAACAAGGAGTTCGGGGGTAGAAGATTTAGTAACCGAAGAGAAGACAAATTTTGCGAACATTGCAGGGAGAAGGGACACACAAAGGACACATGTTTCCAGCTACATGGAATACCGGACTGGTATAAAGAACTACAGAAAAAGAAGGGTAAACCTTCGTATACAGCAATGAATGTCTGTGCCCCCCTGGAGGAACAGAGGATAGAACCGCAGTCAAAAGCAGAAGCCGATATCGCAACACTCACCATGCAGGTCCAAGACCTGATGCGCATAATCAAGGGTAAATCCCCAGCTGAGCACAATCACGTAGCTTACAACAGCTACGCAGGTACGAACCCAAACCCCTTTAGTTCTAGCAGTAACAAATATGATGATGGTACATGGATCGTGGATTCGGGGGCCTCTACACATATGAGTCACAACCCTGCCATCTTCACCAACAAAACAGCAGTCTCTTCCCTCAAACCAGTAACTCTTCCAGACGGAACAACTAGGAATGTTAATCATGTTGGCACCGTAAATTTTCATAAATCTTTACACTTACAAAACGTCCTTCACATACCCACTTTTCACCACAACTTAATGTCCGTCCACAAGTTAGCCACACAAAACCACATTGCTATCATCTTTGTCACTGATAAAGTCTATTTGCAGGACCTACGGACTAATGACATTGTAGCTGTGAGCGAGGCGGAAGGGGGATTATACAAGCTAGGCGTTGAGAACCTATTACACCCATGCACTTTCAAAGGTCCTTCTCTAGATTTTTATGTAAAAAACCCAGTTGCTAATTATCTCCAAGACAATTTTCATGTTTGGCATTTACGGCTTGGCCATATTTCAAAAGAAAAAATCGCACGTTTACCAAATTTCAACATTTCAATTCCCAGCAATATTTCGTGTGATATTTGTCCTTTAGCCAAACAAAGTCGAACACCGTTCCCCATTCACATCATGAACACACATCAACCATTTGAGCTCTTACATCTTGATTTATGGGGACCGTATGGAGTCCCAAATTTGGATGGCTCACGTTATTTTTTGACCATAGTTGACGACTTCACCAGAGCTACTTGGACCTACCTCTTAAACAGTAAGGATCAAGTATTCGACACCTTGAAAATTTACATAGCCATGATTGAAACCCAACACAAAGCCTCTATTCTTTGTCTCCGTACTGATAATGGCACTGAATTTGTCAATAATCGGTGTAAGGAATTTTTTCAATCAAAAGGAATCGTCCACCAAACAACATGCCCCTATACACCCCAGCAAAATGGTGTCGTTGAACGCAAACACAAACATCTTCTACAAATTACCCGAGCCCTACTATATCAAGCCCATTTACCCAAACATTTTTGGGGGGAAGCTTTACTCATGTCCACCTATCTCATTAACCGACTCCCAACCAAAATCCTATCTTGGCAAACCCCATATGAAAAGCTCTACCATACACCACCATCGTACGACCATCTCCGAGTTTTTGGCTGTCTGTGTTACGCCACCAATACCAAACCTTTCAAAGATAAATTAGAACCACGTGCCACCCAATCCCTTTTTCTAGGCTACTTACCAGGACACAAAGGTTTTAAATTATTTGACCTCCATGCTAAGAAAATTTTTATCTCTCGAGATGTTGTTTTTCACGAAACCCAATTCCCATTTACCAACAACCTAGACCCACCTCACAATCCTATTACCCACAACCTAGACCCACCTCACAATCCTATTTTTCCTAATTCTCCTCCCACCCCTGTTGATCACGTTCCCACACACAGCCACTCACCTTCCTCCCCTGACCCATTTATCCCAGCAACAACGACTTCTCCCCCAATTACCACCCAAAACCCATCTTTACCTCCAGATACACATAGTACCACTCACCCTCCTCATCCCCCACCGACACACCCTAACAATCCTCCCCTTCGACATAGCACCCGTCTCCGGTCACACCCCCCTTACCTCCAAGATTATGTAACTTCCCTCCCCCCCCTTGACACAGCTACAACGTCTACATCCCAGGTAAGTTCTCCCTCTCCTAACTCTTTTTTCTGTCCATCCGACCCTTACCTCACCTTCATGGCCAACGTTGACACTGAACGTGAACCATTATCTTTTGCTACTGCTATTACTAATCCTTTATGGGTCAGACCGATGGATTTGGAGCTAGCTGCGTTGGAGCAAAACAACACTTGGGATTTGACCACTCTCCCACAAGGACGGCGAGCCTTACATACAAAGTGGATTTTTAAAATCAAAAGGAAACCAGATGGGTCGGTCGATCGTCGGAAGGCTCGGCTGGTAGTTCGTGGCTACAGCCAAAAAGAAGGCTTAGATTACACAGATATCTTCTCCCCTGTTGCAAAGCCCACCACTGTTCGGGTGTTAGTTGCCCTTGCCGCTGCCCACAACTGGCCCTTGCACCACTGCGACATCAACAATGCTTATCTCCATGGCCATCTCACAGAAGAACTCTATATCCATCCACCCCAGGGATATTCGAAGGCTGCCCCTGGTCAAGTCTGTCGATTACGCAAGTCGCTTTACGGCCTCAAACAGGCTGGCCGACAGTGGAACCATGAAATCACTGCAAAATTGCAGTCCTACGGTTTTACTCAATCATCCTCTGATCCTTGTTTATTTATTTCCGGTTCTGCTAACACTTTTCTTGCTCTTCTCCTTTACGTCGATGATATCCTCATTAGCAGCCCTTCGGAGACCTTAATACTGGACGTCAAAGAATACCTTCACAGCTTGTTCACCATAAAAGACATGGGCCCTGCAAAATATTTCCTTGGCATTGAGCTGCACCGGTCTCCCAAAGGCATCTCACTGTCCCAAGAAAAATACATACAAGACATTCTCTCCGAAGCCTCTCTTCCAGATTTAAAGGCCGCTATCACTCCCTTCCCTCAAGGCACAAAACTGTTGCCCGATGATGGTCCTCTTCTTGCCGACCCTGATCGATACCAACGTCTTATCGGACAACTGCTCTACTTAAATCTTACCAGACCTGACATCACTTTCTCCGTCCATCAGCTGACCCAATTCACCTCTGCACCGCGCCAACCACATTGGGCCGCCTTAACACATCTGCTCCGTTACCTCCACCACACCACCACATCCCGCCTCCTATACCCGGTCCAACATGCACTGCCTCTTCATGTCTTCTCCGACTCTGATTGGGCAGGCTGCAATTACACCCGCAAGTCACTTACTGGCTATTGTGTCATGTTAGGTGATGCTTTGGTATCATGGAAAACCAAGAAACAGAGTACCGTAAGCCGCTCCTCTGCCGAAGCTGAGTACAGGAGTATGGCCAGCGCTTTGTGTGAAACTCGCTGGATTTCATACTTGCTCCGAGACATGCAAATTCCGTTGCCTCTCCCTATCCCCTTTCATTGCGATAATGCTGCCGCAATTCACATATCTAAAAACCCCGTTTTTCATGAACGGACGAAACATGTTGAAATCGACTGCCACCTTGTCCGCAATGCTGTTACTGAAGGCTTCATCTCTACCTCGTACATCCCATCATCTGACCAACTAGCTGATTGCCTCACCAAACCATTATCTTCCATGGCCTTGTCTTCGAACATCGTCAAGTTGGGTCTGGTTTCACCACCACCAACTTGAGGGGGGGCTGTCGACAGGCCATATCCCTCTCAGAGTCACACCAACCTCGCACATACTACCCAACCCACGCACCACCAAGCTGTACATAATCATAGAAGGAATATTTGTTAGTTAGATGAGAGAGAAGGTTTTTGTATCACGTTGTACAGCTCAGCAGGATATCTTGTATATATATCAACGCTCAAATCAATAAAAGTCTTATCTTTGTATTTTGACACGAAGAATTTTCAAGCTCTCTCATGGTTACTGCAGTTATGTTTTACCTCCGTGGAGGTGGAAACGGACTACCTCCAGCTCGTGCAGCGTTTCCATGGGGCCCATCCGGGCATCAATGAATTGGGCGCCATTTTGGAGGACTGTACATTTCTTTTTGGTCGTTTTCACTCTTGTTCACTTACATGAGTTCCTAGGCTTGTTAATAGCGCAGCTCACTTATTAGCTGCTGCAGCTCCTCGTTATCGAACTAGATGGGATACTCCACCAGATTTTTTGCTTAACACTGTTCGCTGTGACGCTGAGTCTCTTCAATAATTGCATATCCTTTAAAAAAAAAAACAAAAACAAAAGTAACCCATCCAATAGTATTAACTCCTTCAAAGCCCTGATATTTAACATGGAAAATCGCTGATGTCTACCTAAGAAGGTTTCTCAGAGAACTAGAAGCACGAGTCAAATTTAGCAAGGCTGTGAGAGACCTTACCAACGCTAATCCTGGCAACAAGCGAGTCATCTTTGTTAATTTTGGTTAATTTATTGCCATTAATTTACAATATTTCCCGCACAGCCATAATAATCATCCTAAAAGCAAAATTGCCCATAGAGACAGAGAGATCATGTACAACTTCGTCTATAAGTAAGCCCTTGAAATATAGGCAAGATTTGTATATTAACACATTCCTCCAATGTTTCTGTCGTCTGGCTTGTAACTTTCTTGTGTGGATACCACAGGAAGATCACATGTTCACAGGAGGAGTTCCCTGAGTATGGCAATGAGTGTATAGAAGAATAAGCACTTCGACAAATATAATATAATCAACCAATACAAGAGTCGTACATTCTATAATGCTATCTATATGTCTTGTATAAGCCAGTTGAAAATTTGAGAGATTCAAAGAAGAAAGCAAGACGTTTCTGAGTTCTCTGCAAGAATCTACCATTTCTGTTGTAGGTCTGACAGCAAGCAAATAATTGCATAAAAGATCTTACCTTGAAAAGGAGGTCATAAGCAATATGCTCCCAAGGCAATGAAATAGACATTAAGCAGCATTTGAGGGGTATCATCTCATCTTCAGTAGTTGAAGAAGCAGCAGCAGCAGCTGCATAGGCATGCTTTGCTGCCACAGATGCAACAGATGCTGCTTTACGGAAAATAGAGCCAATCCCAAGCCCTTTCTTCGATGTAACTGGTGAAAAAGGTCCAAAGTCTTGCTGGCTTTGATCTGATATGGTAAATGTTATATTATATTTGAGCATGTAATTCACATTGTTCAATTTATCCATTAACAAACATGACAAGTAGGATTCTGGTTGATGAAAATAATTATAGAAAGCTTAGTTTCATGGAGAATTCAAGTCTTTCCAAACTCCTTTGGACGTTAGTTAAGCTTTAGACCCTCCGTTATTAAGTAATAACAACAGAATTGCATGTGGGTGGAAATATTCTCATGATATAATACAGATGCATAATTGAGTCCTCTTGTTTCTGGACTTTCTCTAGATAAAGATAATGTTAAAGATTTGTGCTCCCACCTTGCTTTCCCCAACTAAACAAACTCTTCTTTAGAAAAATATTACTTTGAGTAAATAGAAGCAAAAAGGTTTTATTCAAGTAAAAAGGCATGCAACACCCAAAACCCAAAAAACAAGAAATGCACACCAAAGATGAAATACTGATTGAAAATAAAAACATTCATGACAGACCCCACAGAACAGCATGAAAGTCCAAATGTTCAAATGAGTAGAAAAATAGAGGCATGCTGTATTATTTTATCCTATTACCTGCAACACCAGAAACAGCAACTTCAACTTCCCCACGTCCTCCCGGACCCTTCATGTAGAGTCTGTCTGTTTTGGAATGACCCAGTGAAAGAAGGCTCCCAAATCGAGACTTGCCAGCTGTAAGACAGGGAGGGAGGGGGGAGAGAGAGGAAATCAGTTATAAATTACACGAGAACCCATGTTGAGATCCAGTGCCTAAACCTCTATAAGCAGCATATAGAAGTTAAATGAATGTGAATGACAAATTTTACCACATAAACACAATTCAAGTTTTGAAGGAGAACTGTTGATTTGTATATCATCACTTAGCATACTAATAACTAAATAGAAACAACTTTTGAAAATTCCAGTTGATATGCTTTTGATCTTTGATTGTTATTCATTGATCTTGTCACATTGATATGTTGAATTTTACTATTAATCCTTGAAGAATATAAAATGATCACTACCGAACAAGGAGCTAAGCCTTCCAACAATGCCATGATTCTCTTCCATTCATACTTAAACTTTCTAAACCACTGACCAAATAATCAGCATCAATAAGTAGATAAAATATATTTTTTTTCTTATAATGGTTAAACAATTGATCAACAATTCTCTTCTAACTAATTATTGCTCAAAAGGTTGACTTCAAGCTGCAACAGTAAGATATAACACTTCAACCACATTGATTCAAATTATGAAGTATACCATCATATGCTTCACGAACCATTTGATAGCTCACAAATCCAGAGAAAAGAGTAAGCTGCAATGACAACTGCCAGCAAATCAGGGAACATATTTATCTTCCAGTGAATATTATCATATAAAACCAAGCAACAACCTGGTGAGAGAATAAAAACATATTAACCCAAAGCAGTTAGCCCCATTGACAAGGAAGGGAGTCTGCCTTCCTTCTCAATCAAGGTTTGGTTCCTCTAGGGAGAACTTTGCTTGAATGCATAAGGCCAAAGAATGCCCAACAAAGCCATAATTAGAAAAAAGGAGTTGACATAATACATAACTGTCAAAGCAAAGTAAAAATACTAGGAGTGGATGAACAAAAGGTAGCAAGGATAACCAACTCTAATAGCCCTGGATCATCACAGTAGTAGGAATCTTATATTGGGACCTTAAGAATATGTTAGGTCCAAACGTTTAAGGGAAGATTACCAAAAACTGTAATGCAAAAACCAAGGCAAACGTCTGACTAAGTATTGGTATTCTATTCTGTGTCTCACAAGTTTGTGGGCACATTAACTCGAAAAGATGAATAGTGGATGCCTGGAACCATTCACTCTCGAGACCAAACGTCTGACCAAGTATTGGTGTTCTCTTCTTTGCCTCACAAGTTTATGGACACATTCACTCGAAAAGAGGAATAAAGTTTGCCTGGAACCAGTCAATCTCACAGTAATGCCCATCATAATAAATATAACAATATAAGAAACACAGTACATTGCAACAGGAAAGCTTTCAACCAAAATATGAGAATAGAAGATTAAAAGTCTTGGCAACAAGTAATGAATGGTGAGCTACTTTAAGAGATGAATCAACAGCATAGTAAAGAACTATTAGGCATATAATGCCTCTCCAACAATAGAAGAAAGCTAAATATAACCTTAGAATTTATTTTCACTGAATTGCGATCATGATCCTGGGGGGAACCACTATTAAAACTGCTGTCATCGAACTCCTTCTCACTAGGAAATGCTGCCCCATCATGTGCATTGAGAAGTACACAGTAACAATGATCTGTTTCTGTCAAGACCTGGGTAGTGAAAAGGCAAAGAAAATCATGTAAATTGCAAAGATGTCAAAATAGATTCAAAAACTTTTTAACATAAAAAATATTAATGGGATTAGATGATAAATATGACTTGAATAAATAGTAGCAGAGAGTTACTCGAAGCACAGTGTGGTTTGGACACATGAACAATTTTAATTCCATCAGCCAACAGCTTGCTTAGATGAAGCAACTTTAAAGGTACAATTGCAGAACAAATTAAAAAAGAATTACCACGGCATCAAATGTGGAGTCAAAATCATCAATTGCAAAACAAATTTCTGGATATGCAGGTCTTATCTCTGTTTCCTAGATATTACACAAAAAATTGGTGTCAGATGAAATTCAACATAACAAAAAAACCAGTAAGTCATTGTCAGAGAGAATCTTAACCTGCCTTTTTTGAGTCTAACTGAAAATTTACTCGACTTGGAGATGCATAAACAGTCTTTACAACCTGTAAGCGAGAATAATAAGACATAATTCCTGAAAAAGCTATAACACTAAATAAAAGCAGTTTGTACCTTATATATGGGAGAAAGTGAAGTATTTTGCCCAGCTTGATGATTCCGAAGAACCTGATGACTGGAAAAAAGCAAGTTAAAGTTCTCAATCACAAAGGTCTTTCATCACATTGCCGGCAAACCTCACCTCTTCATTTCTTTTTGTAAGAAAGGCTCATTCAATGTAAATGTTTAAACCTTCCTGATAGGGAAATACACATTGCACCGAAACTAGACTATTGTCAATCACTAAGGGTCCTATACTGTTAAAATGTCATTATGACATCTGCCTACATGTGGTAAGCTAGGGCATGAAAATACAAGGTCAAGCCATCATAGTTTGCTGAATAAAATACATTGAAATTAAACAGAATCACTACACAGGCACATCACCAAAGAAGGTTGAAGGACCATCCTGTGAATACTTTTAAGGGACATGAATGTGTCAACTCTAGAAAGATTCCAATACTGGTGTCCAAATCCATAAATGTGATAATACACACTCATAAAAGATGCAGGAAATAGATGCTCTTCAAAGATGAGAAATAATATACCATAAGTGAAGAAATGAAGGGGAAGAAAAATACCTGCAAATTGCTACTGTTACTGTGAAGGAAGTGTGAGCAATTAAATTTAAGTAAAATGAACGCCTCCAATCTATATCTGGTGGATTTTCGCTGACTAAAGTATCCAACTGTAGATGAATTAGAAAAAGGTATATTTTTTAAGCATAGGAAGAAAAGGTATGTTTTGAATGCAAAGGCGTTTTAATAAAGCATGAGGCATAGATTTTTTCAAGCTCGATCTGATTCTAGAGCTTTGTTTGTCTTGCATTCTGCTTCTGTTCATTTAGAGGGAGAGTTCGCTGCATCTAATAATTTAGTAAAACTTGGAGGTTGATTCTCTGTTGCAATAGGCTGATACTTATTGATAGCAATCTTGCTATAAGTAAATACATCAACAACAACATCCAGCATTATTGTCTCTCATGTATTTACCAACCTCGTTCTATATCTACAAGCAAACCGTTAAGGATTATCATTAATTTGTATATAATACATACCTTGTTTGACTCTCTCTTTGAGATAAATATTCTATATCATTAAGTTAACAGAGCTTGTTTCAAAAAGTTTAATCTACTTCATTATTAAAAGTTTGGTAATTTTGCATTTTGAGTATACTAACCCAAAGCTTGGAGGCTAATAAGCTCCAAATCAACAAGATGTCAGCATTCCCAAATAGTTGATGAAATAGAATTTCATTATAAACTGAGAATTCATCTACAGTAAATTCTTTCTACTATATTTCAAAGTGGAAAAAACCCCAGATCAAAACCTATGTTTTGATATCCATAATGAATACAACTTTTTCTTTTAATTATTCAAAGTTAAATGTGAGCAAGTCAGACAAGGAAGACTGTTCCAGAAAAGTAAATATGATAACGGGAAAAAAATCAATCTGAATGGAATCAAGTTCAGCACAGAGTCACTAAGTTAAAGCTCAGATTTCAAGTTGCTTTTACCTTAGGAGCCCACCTGCGTACAAAATAGGGTGGGTCACTTTCCCCATTATCATTGAAACCATATCCTTCTGCGCTCTGCAGCATCAGAAAAGCGTTAAAAAGGCCAAATCAAAAAAAAAAAGAAAAAGAGGACGCGCAAATCACTATTAACATAACATAGTCTGAAGCAGTAAAATGAAATAGCATCAGTGCAATGCCACACCATTTTCTTGACGAAAAATAAGAGATCATCATCCTGGCGTTTCGTAGACTCCTTTCCGCGTACAAAGTACAAGTCGAACACATCGCACCAAAAACGCGAATCCATCACTACATCTGAACCTTCAGGCTCAGAATTCACCAACATCGTCGAGTGCTTCTTCACCATAGACAACAATTCACACCTATCGACGCACAAATTCGTAAAATTGAAGCATCGGGAGAAATGCTCAATACTGAACTAGGAGTTGAGAATTATGAACCATACCTGGAAGGTGTATCTTCTCCACTCGCTAGCATTTCTGTTTGTCGAATTACCGGTAAAATAGCTTCTTCGAATCGGTTTTCAAATCAAGTGGCCAGTAATCTAGGGTTTTAGCTAAGAAACGTCTAGCTTAAATTCCAGCGATCGCCGACCACACGGCTATGCTTTTCTTTTATCGCGTGCAAGGAGACTAGAATCGGAATCGAAGAACGTTAGTTGAAGAGCAAGTATCGGGTGCGGTAAGGTACAGCAAACAATTTTAACCGCGAAAAATAGTGGGCAAGTAATTCTCCTTACGGGGTTAAAGGTAATTTGGCAAGTGGAAGTTGGTTTTTTTTTTAATAGGGGGAAGGAAACAAACTCCGTGATAAGGCCAAAAAAAACAAATCCTTGACGTATCCGCGAAGAGGATAATATGGCACTCTATGGGTGTAGTAACAAGAAAAAAAAATTTCAAGTCAAAATTATCCGCATAATTGGCTATCCAATCCGTATTATCTGTTATTCTCGCAAAAGATATGTCAACTGATGACCGTCTAATTTTGAGTAAGCTGAATGCCTTGAACTATGAGATTTAAGATCATACTTCATCTTGCCGAGGAAGAAATGAGTTGGATTGCCGCCATCGAGTCTGCCTCCAATTCGATTTTTATTCAGTCGACGTTACATGTACTCTATAACACTGCCTGATTGCTATCACAACAGCAAACAGTAACTGACTCGCGATATGAAATGAATAGTGGTTTTGATTGCCCTCCACCTTGCGGTCAGTAACGGCGATGTTACTGTAAAATTAAAGTTAGATCAGGCTTAGACAAATTAAAGTTAGATCGAATGGGTAAGTTGGTAAGGGGCTCTTCTAGCTTAAGTGAAGTCGTGGGTTCAAACCGCCCTCATGTATGCAGCCGTTTAAAACTTGGGGCTAGAATTTTGCTTCTCGCAAAAGACCTACCCAGTTCGAGCAAGAATTAGCCTGGGTGTGGATGGCTTAAAGATGTCTTCTCAATTTTATAATTGGGACCCTCCTAAAACACCTCGTAGAAAAAAAAGGGTTAGATGGAGTTGATTTAAGTTGTTTATATTTAATAAATTCTGATTCAGACTAAATTAGTTCTAAACTAAACTCAGTTTTTTATTTAAATTTTAAAGATATAAAACAGTGTCATTTATATTTGATATATTCGAATTTCAGGTTCTACTGTTCCAACAATTTGAACGCCAGCCATTACAGAACATCAACATGCTTCGCTCCAGTAAGATTGGATCTCCAAGTAGAAGACAAAATCATAAGACGTGATAGACAATTACAGGCGTTCCAGCCTAATGCTTGAGATGTCTATCCAATAATGCAGTAAGGTACAACAACTATGACACTCTTGTGGTTCAATTACCTGGGAATGCAGTGACGGGATAAATAGCTTTCTAATCATGTTTGTCTTAAATTTAGATTCAGAGCCTCTATATTCTTTTAAAAATTTGTCGTTGTTATAATATTTTTATCTATGAACAGTAGTAACCAATTATTTTCTCGATAAACAATCGACAGAGACAATCATTGGCCAAGGTAGATTAGGTTTCAGACAGCCCGCCGTAGACTAAAACAGAAACAAAAGCAAGTTCCCATCTGGCGACATTATGATTACGAGCAAGGTGGCAACATCATTGAATTTCATGTTAAAAGTTCCTTTGAATACTTAAAGCCAGCGCCCTATGATAATTTTCCGAGAAAGTTGAGGCTTGTGGTGTGTGCCCTTTTCCAAGTTAATCAAGCAACTAGTTCTTCAATTCACACTGTTATCTAATATCTCTACGGATTCCAGGTTGACCGTGCACTGTATGAACTTCGAAGAAATCGATCTGTAATATATGGTATCTTAAACATCGATCCACAAACTACATACAATTATTAGAGATGAAAACAGATTCTGAAACCAAAAAAGGGTAGAATTCGCAAAACTTTGTACTTGGGAATTATGAACATACATAGACTGAACACTTATTTTTGCTATGGTTTCTCTCTTCCGATCATATACATAATCTGAGAAGTCGGAAGAGATGGTTCAAACCACGTTAAGAACACTTCCTTCTAGTTACCATTTAAGTATTCCCTCCTTTACCTTTTCTCCTCCGGCTAATATCGGTGGCAGCTTCATACCTCGCGTTCCCGTCGTAGAGAATCAACGGCGTGTCGTTGGCTTCTTCAGCGTCGTCCACGGTGGCTATACGGACACAAGAACATCTATCTAAGGACGCAAAAAAAGCACTCGCCACTCCATTGATGAACCACATAGCAACCCCATCGAGCTTTGTACAACCAGGAGATGATGATCCATGGCCTGAAGGAGTACGGCCTCTGGGGTCGACTCCATTTGAACGAAAACCGAAGATGCCGGTGCAACTTGAGGAGGTAGTCTCAGCCATGAATTGGGAGATCCAAGTAGTATGGTTTCAGAAATCAGGAAATGAATTGGCTTTCGGGGCCTTTTTATTTGAGGAGAACTATGTCGAGGCTTCTAATCATGACAGCAGCAAATTTAAGGTAAGACCCTCAACTTTGTGTATTTACAAAGCTTGCGTGATTACTAATGGGCCATTCAGGGTAAATTTAGGCCTTTGTCTCAGGAAATGATTAGTAAGGAGGGACTCACTCACAAATTGAAGCATTTATGTTCTAAAATGCTACTCATTGTACAATAAGAGAGTCATTTAGCTCTTGGTATCCTACATTTAGCTTTTTCTTACTTTACAATTGAAAGAGTGACTACATGGCTTCACACTATGCATCTCATTTAGCTCTTGGTATCCTACATCTCACCAAATGTTGACGGCGACTTCAACTTCGCCGTCCCTCCTCGTCGTTGAAAAATAAAATACATTATCGGAAAAAGCTAGGTGAGTGCGTGCTAATTCTCCTAACTAGTATCAACCAAGCCAAGCTAGTAGCCACGGACATAGATTTACACACGGTCACAGTCCAAGAATCTTGTTTGCGTGCCTTGTTGAAGTCTTTTAACTTTTAAACAAAGACGAGAATATTATAATCTTAAACGAATAAGTTTTGTTTTGACGATATTGCAAAATCCATTCTAAGGAACTTGGAACGTGCAGGCAGTTTGCTTAGTATGAAAACGAAAATAAGGTAAAAGGTTGTAAATATATCGCTTTCTATGAAAATAAAAATAAGGTAAAAGAGTCTTAATCGAATTGCTAATGTGGTAGAGAAGATCGAAGTTGTAGGAACGAACGTAGGGATGACAACGGCCAGCCCTTGCCAAATTTTAAAAATAAAAATTTAGAATAATTTATTTTTTTAATTAGATATAAGTCTTAACAATTGAGACTCAAGTTTATCCGAGTTTGAAGTCTAATTCTTTTAAGTAAGATGATATTATTTTATTTAAAATAATTAAATCTCGAGTTAATTTAATCTTGAATTTGACTCATGAATCAACTCATTGAAAATAACTGAATTTAAATTTATAAGTCAAAAATTGTATCCCAAGGATCAAACAGACTAAAAAGTGATCAAAACAAAATGATGAGAACATGCTCGCGTGCTTATGAAATCTTTCCTAAAAAGGCAAATGTTCCCTTAATCAATTATAACGTGAGAGATGCTCAGTGACTTAATAATGACCAAACTAGCATAAGTAGGCATGACAATAAATGAAATTATCATTAGTTTGAACTGACTGAGCACACGTTGCGCAATTTGAGCCTGACTTTTAACCGATGTCATGAATATTATATCGGATTAAATTCAGGTATGATAATATATTAGTATTAGTTAACAGATGTTGTTTTAAGTAATTTTTTAAATTTATGAAATCGTTTTTAATTTTTTTAAATTATAAAATAGTCTATTAGTATATTATATTGTATACTTTATAATTTATATTAACCAAGTCTCTAAAAATCATAATAATAAAAATTTAAAATAACAGCAAAATTTTATTTTTATTTTTTTTGAAGAGCAAAATTGTATTTTTATTAACATTAATTTTCACGTATAAATAATAACTATAATTAATATACAAAAAAGATCATTCAATTATAAAATTAAAAACAATATAGTTATTTGAAATATTATAATTTTATCATATAATAAATAACAATTACATCAAAACATCAAATAAAAAAGAACAATAAAGATCTTGTTACAATTTACAACAAGAATTCGTGACGAGAAAATGACCACCTATAAGTGAAACTTGAAACAAAATATATAATATTTAATTTACTATCAATTAAATATATATTATTTAATATATTTATTATTAATAAGAATTTAAATTTTTAATTTAATATGATATATTTATTTAATTAAATTAATTATTTAAAAATATAAACAACTTATTTTTTATTTTAATTTTATTTATAAATTAATTTAATAATTATTAATAAACATAATTAAATTTAAAATATTTTAAAAATATATAAATTTCCCATAAAATTTGATTTAATAATTAAAAATATATATAAATAAGTATTTGATAATAAATAATAGTCCCCTTATTTTTCAAAGTTTCCAATATTGGTCGGTATCATGTGAAATTGCCGGTACCGACAAGTGTAAGTGTAAGTCGACTTGTACACTTCTGTAACTCGACTTACACATATCCAGTATCGATAAGTTGACTTGTACATTGGGTAACTCA
>JANKOE010000002.1:5860022-5873140 GCA_026284465.1 Erythroxylum citrifolium | reverse complement strand
GGCTTACAAATAACTAATTAGCATAAAAATAGGAAACTAGCTGTTACATGCTTTGACTACAAACAGAAAAACAAATTCCAAATTTTGCTAACTAATCTTGAGATTCTGCAGATAATTGCTGCAGTAAGTTTTGGATCATATCTCCAACATTCAGCAGTTCTGATACTTGTAAAATCACTCGACATAGTTAAGTTGGAGCCAATTCATCCACACATGTTCGTAGTCATAACATTAAACTTATCGACACCTCTTACAGTCTCTAGTAGTTTTGAGTCTATTGATCAAAACAATTTTGGCTGACGAAGATGGATTCCTCGTCTTCGAATTACCTATATTTAATCTATCGTACAGTGCTCGTAACCCGAGAGTTCATAGAAGAAATTTCTCCGGTGATCTCGTCGAGCGCGATCTCATTTTGTAAAATGGATGTATGAGTAACCCCACTAATCATAATCACCTTAAGAGATTGACTCTTCACGATACCCCAAAATGACTCCAGTGCCATTAAACTTGCAAGATTCACAGTCCCATCTCCATCTCCGTAAACAACTTCAGGTTGTTTATCGAAACCATCTTCCCCGTAGAACAGTGTCTCTGGTGTTTTCACTCCACTGCCGAATATACACGTAACAGGAACTCCAGGTACGCTCACCTCCTCCATGATCAAGGGCAACGTGCGAGATTGATACGGATACACCCCTTCTGAGAAGCCGATGTCCGTAAGAAATCGAGCGATATCCTGTGCTGAGTAGTTGGCATTTTGTGTTACGACTAGCTGTTTCTGACCAAAGACTCTGGGATTAGGTAACAGCCATAAGTTGCTCTCGGAGCTTCTCTGCTCGGCTCTTACTAACAAGGGATCAACAAGAGGCACTCCAAGAGTGTTCCCGGAGGCAAAAGTGAACATCTGCTCCACTGTCCCACCCCAAGGTGCGGAAAGGGCAATGAAGTGTTTGATGTGCTTTCGGCCCCAAGAGAGTGAGTTTCGGTTGAGAAGTTGGAGCACGAAAAGACCTCCTAAACTGTGGGATAGTATTATTACAGGTTTTCCTCGGTTGCGAGCACTTGCTTTTTCCACCAGCTGTTTCAGGTCTTGTAAGAACTTGGAACCAACTTTAGATGGGTGGCCTTTTGCAGCTAAGCCATATCTGAAATCGTAAGGAGCACCAAAGAGTGTCTTGTCTTTTACATATCCAATTCGCTCCAGGGATTTCACGAGTGGTGACATGTACTCTGTGAAATGTCTGGAAATGAAAACTCCTGTCCATCAGTAACACATCTTTCTACAGAGACTCCAGTACCACATCTTTCTACCTTGATACAATTATAAATACTCCAATCTATGCACATATAAATACATGCCAACAAGTTATTTTGGTTTCTCATAATTAAACTTAAAAATTTTATCAATAAGACCTATCAAACCAAATTAAAATGATGGGCTTACTTGAGCGAAGGGTCTAAACAAAGCAGAGACTTGGTTGAGCCGAAGTGAGGGACTCTGGTTTCAACTCCAGGAGCATTGGCGTAGTCATCGAGATCTTTCTCGTAGTAAAGCATCATTCGATCAGCGAAGCATTGAGTGAAAGCAGCAACCAGGACACTTGGGTCAAACCATAGCCTGAACCACCCACCCTTCTGCTTCAGAATTGGATACCATCTGTTGCATACCAGGCTTGTGGGTTTGTAGTCTCGGGTCAGCCTTGCTTCTAGCTGATTTCCGCCACTTCCCGGTACCAGAATGAGAGGGTGAAGGTCGCTTGTGGCTTTACAAATGCACACCACGGCCATAGACAATACTATGTATAGATTCACTATCGGTACTTTCATTTCTTGTTCACTTGAACTTCATGACAAAAGAAGGACAGAGCGAATTCGATTTAGTACTGAGTATCGATTTTGAATGTTTAGCTGAAGACATTCAGCAGTTCATGTCAGGAATGTGAAGATGGGAATTTGCCACATGGTCGATTGGAAACTTCGGGTTTGATTGGATGTTGGTTTATCTCGAGTCTTAAAGATTCTGTTCCAGTGGCTCGAGTTAGGCCTGAACTCTACAGTACCAACTAGGCCCAACATAAAGCATATAGAGCCTATCAGTTAAAATCTGGCCCCTTATCTATCTCATATGTATATAAGTAAAATTTGATAAATACTTGTTAAATTTCGTGATATTATTATTATTAAAAATTTTATATATTAAATATATTACAAAGTGATAAATTGTATACCATTATAACTAAGATATAATATTATCATACATGTAACTATAATTTTTAAAGGCATATAATGTTAAAAATACCTATAAAATAGTAAATGGTAAATCATTTAATTCTAATAGAATAAATATTCTATAATTTATAATTTTTATTACATAATACAATCTCTTATTAAATATCTTTAAAGTGTTAATTTAAACAAAAGCATGTTTTTAATTAAGAAGAGTACTTTATTTTCTTTATATATAATAAAAACTTATTCTTATTTTGTACATGAAAACATTTTAAGATCGAATTTTATTATTTCTATTGAAATATATAATATAATAAATATGTTTATGTTTCTAGTATATATCATTTAACTAGTTATAGCTTATACATACTTTAATAAATTTAAAACATGTACAATTTTTGTATTTTGCTCGAGAAAATGTTTAGTATATAATTAAAATATTAAATTTGGATAAGTATTACATTTTAGTATAGATAACTCTTAAACTTAATTTATTATTATTATCTAAATTATTTTGTTTGAGTAACAAAATACTTTTATAAAAGTATTGAAAATTTAACATAGTACAAAAGTTTATCTCATTAAATAGGGTTAATTACAAAAAATTGTCAAACTTTACTCAATTTTGTAATTATAGTCTTAACTTAAAAAATGACAATTAAATGCTTAAACTTTTAATTTTTTCAATTTTAATCCGACTTTAATATTTCCGTTAATATTACTGAAGTGACTTGCCACATAAGACATAAATCTTAAATAATTACGTTTAACTAAATTATGTAGTTTTGGAATTGAAATCTCTAAATTAAACTCTGTGTGAAACGATAACGACACTTTGGCATGGAAGTGTGAAACGATAACGACACAATTTCTAATAATTTGAATAAAAACGCAATTTGCCACCCTAGGCCGTGTGAACAAACTGATTTAGGATTTTTAATTCCCATAATTTATGCAGCGAGTTTGATTTAGAGATTTCAATCTCAAAATGATGTAGTTTAGTTAAACTTAATTAAATTTGACATGTCTAAATATTTAAAGTTTGTCTTATGTAGCAAGCCACGTTAGTAACGTTAATATAAACAATAACATCGGGTTGGAATTTAAAAAATTTGAAAATTTAAGTACTTAATTGTCATTTTAACATATTTCACGGCATATTTTGTATTATATATATTAACAAATACCTCAAAAAACAAAATTTAGGTGCCGTTTCATATGTTATGTTAGTATTAAACTAATGATAACATTCTCTCTTGGCGTGCTTGTATTTATTAATTTGTTGACAAATTACACTTAAAATAGCAAATGCACGTTGATAATACCTTCTTCCTTTTTGCCTCCTTTGATTCTTTTCGTGGTCACACACGAATTGAAGACTTTGACTATCCAATTGTTTCCTCGATTAGAACTTAGACCTAATTTCGTTAATGTAAGCAAACTTCCTCAGTCAAATTATTCACGAAACCTCTATTCTACGGCATCTTAAATGAAAATGATGGAGAGGAGAAAATTTCAATAAAAGAAGAAGAAATTTGTTTAGTCTTCTCCTTTATTATTTACTACTAAGTTACCAATTATTTCTACACCACGTGTTGTCGTTTAGGATCTTATCTAATTGTTTTTGACCCGTTTTTTTTGGTAAATTAGATAAATTAATAAATAAAAGAAAGATGAACAAAAAAGTTCTATACAAGTGTCTAGGACACAAAAAGCACATTCTTAACAGCAAGCCAACCTAAACCAGCAGGAAACAACCACCCTGCGAAAATAACTGATCACACAACTCAGTAACAGAAATAAGACACAAGCAGAAACGCCATCAAATATGAAGAAAGAGGAACTTCGAGATCATCTGCCCAAAAAGCCACTAATGCATCCAAGGAACTTATGGAATGACTGTGTCCAAATCCTCCGAGTCCTTCAGCAATACGTATGAATAAATACAGCTAGGGGCCGTCGAAATATGCACAGACATACATAGGGATCCAACCTGCACAGAAGGAGACACAACGAAAGCCTACTAATAAAAGTACAAAATTACCTCCTCTCACTGAAAAAGGCTGAGAAGCTCCCTAATGTGGGAGTCTTTTTTTTTTGTTGACCCGTTTTAGTGTTGTATAAAATTAAAAACTTACCCTAAGATGGTTCAACACTCCAAGTCTTTTGCTTGAGTTAGAATATGTCATTTTTAATTAAAAAATATGTAATAAAAAACAAAGAAATGTATTATAACAATTAGCTAGCTAGACCAATGTCAAACAAATTTAATTTAATTTTACTAACTAATTATTTATATTATAATTAAACTTAAAATAGTCGGATGCAACATTTTTCTTACTTGTTCTCTGGAGAGGAAGGAAGTTCCCACTTGGATAAGCATAGACCAAAGAGAAGTTAAAGATAATTACTTAGGTCATGTGTGTGGCATTCATCCAGTTGGGACAACTGGTTTACGGCAGTTGTTTTGTAAAAACCAGCCAACCAGTTGACTTGTAGTGCTCTCTGACTGGATTGAATTCGGTTTACCGACCTTGCATTAGAAGAGGATAACGGATGAAAAAAATGTTAACTTTTTGAATTTTGTTTATAAATTATTACTTCCTCCTACTCAAAATAAAAGTTGTTTTAGAGGGATACACACTTATTAAAAGATACACACTTATTAAAAAAGTTAATGAAATGTTTGATATATCCTTATTAATTGCACGTTAAAGTGCCTTGAAAATATAATTTATGTAATTAGGATGTGAGAGAAATTAAAGGGTAATTATAAAAATAAAATTATAATTATGCATGAAAAGTTACGAACTACACTTATTTTGAATAATTAAAATCTCTCTAAAATGACTTTTATTTTAAACAGGAAAGAGTTTATCGTAATTGTTATATATTAGTTATATATTAGTCAGTTTGTTCGATGTTCAATCAAATTTGAAGGCTTCTCGTTGAATCATAAGAGTAAAAGTCCCATGATTGAACGCGAGAAATTTAAGCAGCGTATGACTCAGCAACCGGATAGGGCTTAATACACAAAAATCTGAAATTGTTTCTTCGGTCAACAAAATCAACCCACTTGCTTGTTTTAAATTAACTTTGCAAGCAGTCTTATGTATGCTCTAATCCGGTGTGCTGTCGTAGCAGCCACAGCAATAACCATCACGGTCTTGTGTTGATATTCATAGTACACCTTTATCCCACCGCGTATTGCTTCTATTCTCTCATCGACCTTGTTGTCCTCTATATAGATTCACTCAAGAAAAGAAAACCCTTTCAGGATTCTGATCGCTTCCCAGTTTCGGTAATCAGGTTTTGTTCTGCATATCGGTTTTGAAGCATGAAGACAAAAGGACACAGCCGAAGCAAGTTCATGCGAATCGTGACGCTCCCGTTAAAAGTTTTGGGCAAAGCAAGGGACTACTATGTCACGAGCATCACGAACTGTTCTATGAGTATCAGTCATGGTCATACCATGGCCTTGCCAAATGGGCAATTCTCGTCTATGCCGAGGAGTTTCAGTGTTAGCTCTGCAATGTCTGGAGAGAGCGACGATTACAGAGAGCTAGTGAGAGCTGCTTCTGTCAGGAGCCTCGGTCAGAAGAGCGAATTGGAATTGTTGTACATGCAAGAACTGATGAAATCGTCCAAAAAAGTGGGGTCTCAGTCTCAAGTGCTGCCTAAGAGCTCCAGTGTTGGTATGGGACGAATTGATGAAGACGCAGCAAGCAATTTCGATGAAATTGGTGCGAGGAAAGTTGCTTATCCGAGGAGCAGGAGCTACGCTGTTGGGAAACCAAACGTTGTGTTCTGATTGGTTTAGGGACTTGCTGACCCCTGGTTCATGGTCTGGTTTGGTTTGGTTGGGTTTGGTTTGGTTTTAAGAAGCATCGTACTTGTATAAAATTTTGTTTGCAAGTGAACATTAGCTCTCTTGTTTGTTTTCAGCTTGAAAAAGAAAAGCAATTTTGCTGAGCTTTCATGTTTCAAGATTCATCATTCATCATCTCCACTCGTTTCTGGAAAGAAAAAGATAATATGCAAAAGATATTAAGTGACCGTTTCACCACAATAACTTAAGCTGTTGTGTGAGGCCAACTTAATTGATTTTAAACGGTCACTTAACAAAAGAGAATAATAACATTAAGTGTATAATTTTATTTGAAGATATCCTCCTTTATGCCAAAGGCCCCCCAAAAATGGTTTAGTAGTAAGTTAAATTAGTTCATAAGATAAATTATCTAAAGGAAGATTTCCAAATCATAGCAAAAACAAAAAAAATGGTCGTTAAAAGCCTATTTTATTTTGGTAAGCTTCCTCTTAATTATTTTATTCTCAATTTTATTTTTTAAATCGTAGAACTTATTTTTTATTAAGTCGATACACCAATCAAACTAACTAAGTACCTCTTTCGTATTAATCAAAATTTAAATTTTTAATAAAAATTATTAAAAATTGGAGTGTTGTAATCATTGTTACGCCGCATCCTAACAGAGATTATAGATGGTTGGGTCGGTTGTGCTAGGCCCAAGTCCATCTACACCTGTCTATGGCCCGTTTGGCCCATCAAGAGTTAGATTCCCATGCAAGCACAATGATCTACGTAAACCTAGCATCCACGACCTATAAAAGGTACTATTCCCATCGGCTTAAGGTATGAGACTATAACCCTAGTTGTTATGCGAGACTCCCTGCCACTCAAACCTTAAAACGTACTGACTTGGGCGTCGGAGGGGCCTTCCGGGAACCAACCCTCGGCATGCCTTCATCTGTTTTACAGGTATTTCACAGCCAGAAATCGCATAGACCATGGATCAGAACGACGACGGTCAACCTCAGCTGAATCCGGCTATCTGATTGCCATGACGCGGTGGCAGTTCCTTATAAGGGTAAGAGACATGTCGCTGGCGAATTCTATGCATTCGTCAATCAGATATCGCTCCCTCCACCGCTTGATAGCTGCAACCCTTTCCTTTTTGATAGAGCTCTGAAGCTCCCGCAATTTCTTCTCAGCCCTTGATTGGGCATCCACCGCGTCATGGCAATCCTCGAGAAACTTTCTCCAAAGCTCTTCCTCTGTGTTTATTCGAGAATTTGCCTTGCGGATTTCTTCCCTCAAGCCTTGAATGATGAGCTGCGCCGCCCGGTGCTCTCCTCCAGCTTATCCCTCGAAGCAATCGCTCTATTCTTTTCCTCCTCGGACGACTCAAGTTGAGCCCTCAAAATGTCCTTCTCCCCCTCCAGAATACGCCTTTTCTCTTCCTCCGAGGAAGCAAGTTGGGCGACCGCAAAATCCTTCTCCTCCTTCGCGGCTGAAAGATCAGCCTTCAATGCTTGAACCTGTTCGTGAAGGTTCTTAACCTCCTGATCCACCGCTCCAGAAACCTTTTCGAGTTGACCGAGACGGCGGTACACCTCATAGGAGAATGTCAAATTCTGGAAGGGATGCGTTTATTAAAAAAAAAGAGATAGAGAGCGAAGGGGGGGTGAGAATTACCCTCGCGCAGTTGCGTACAAGTCTGGATGATAGCTCTTTATTATTCAAGGAGCCTAGGAATTCCTCGTCTAAAGGAAGAAAAAACTTCTCAACTACTTGAAGGGCCACGTCGATGTCCCCGAGCGAGGCGTTTTCACCAAGACCGACAGGGGACACCCTCTTCCCCCTGGTCTCTTTCCCTTTCTTCTTCTGTTTCTCCTTCTCCCTACACTGGTCCTCATCCAATGGGTAAGGAGATCGGTCAAGGGCCCGAGCGGCTCTTCTCCTCTTCAGAGGTCTTCCCCCTTCCTCTTCACCCTCGCTAGTTGATCGAATCCGAACGATGGTAGTCTGCGTGGACGCAGTCGACTGATCGCTCAATGAGGGCTGATCAGCAGTCGCCGGTAAGACGAGTGCAGTAGATTGCTCGAGGACGGTTGGTCGGGCGGTACCCTCGCCGACCTCTATACCTCGCGACTTAGCTTTTGACCCAGCAGCCTTACCCGAACCTGTGGACTGACGGGGGTGGGAAGATGAGCCGATTTCCTTGATCTTCACCATGGCTGCACAACAATAGATGCAAGTTAGAAATCGATGCCAATACCAATGAATGCAACAAATAGTTAAATTGCGGGAAGTCGACCAGAAGGGGTATTTTCTCCTCCTAGCCCACTAATTTGGGGCGGAGGGTCGATCACGAACGAACTAGCCGAAACTCCTCCATGATATCCGCGAATAAGGCAGTCGAAATCGTAATGGCCAAGTGTCTTAATGCGGTCGACCACTTCCCATTCCTCCTGGGAAAGGTACAAGTTGGAAACGTCATTCCACCGCTCGGCAAGGGGATACCTCCAGGCCCGAAATTCGAAAGCAGACCCCAACGGCCTTACGAAAAAATATTTGGTTTTCTAGGATTGGACCTTGGAAGTCGTCTCAGCAGGACGAAAGCTGGCATCTCTATATTGAAAATGTAGGACCCCAGCCCCAGCGATTGAACTTTGGTTCATCCGCAGGAAATGGCGCATGATGCCGACCGATGGCTGATGCCCAAAGTGATGGCACAATAGAGCCAGTCCATTGAGGAACCTCCAACCGTTCGGAGGGATCTGGCTCGGCCTCAAGGCGTAGGCGTCGCATATGTCGTCAATAATTGGGGCGAATGGCAGCCTCATACCCCCCACCAAGAAAAACCCTTCTAAAATGGCGAGGTAACCGCGGCCATCGCTATGGATCCTCTCGTCCTTGCTTGCCAGTCTAGCTTCCCAGGAAACGGAGATATTATTTTTAGTGACCAATCGAGACAGTTCCTTCTCAGTCATCGTTGTTAGGTCGGCCGGCGGCCTCTCAACGACTTGCCCGTCTTTCCGGGTACTCGCTTCACCTTCCTCAGTTATTATGATTTTGGGCGCCACATTTCCACTGGCTTCTGGCGCCCCCACCATTTTTGCCATTGTTTCCGGCTACCTAGCAATTTCTAAAATCTTTTTGGACGACGGAGAAGGGGAATCGGATCCTTCCCTAAATCTAAACTCGTCTCTAGGGCTAGTTGACGACATGATCACAACAACAAAAATTTATAGGATGAAAGAATGGGAGAAAGGACGTACCTAGTTTGGCAAAGGAAATAATTTGAAGACGGCAGACAGAAAGCTCCAGAAATTGAAAGCGAGAGGCTGCAAAGGAAAACCGTAAAAATCGAAGAATGAAGTAAGCGTGAAGAAAAGTCAATGAAATAAAAAGAGAGTATTTATAGGAGACCAACGGAGCGGATGTCCCAACCGATGCTCGGCGCGTGGGGAATATTTGAACCATCGTGAGCATGTGGCATAATCTGAGCCGGAATAAGTTAGGGTTGCTCGAAAATAGCAACGACGCTCTAAGTGAAAGGACGCACTTGACAGTTGTACAGTACCCAGAGGGACGTGCGTGACAACTTATCAGATAACACCAGTCGCCAGTAATGATCACGCCTATAGCCCCTTTACGCCTGGTCATCCGACTGACTGGTCTCGCCATTACACACACCCGACCGATCTCGCTGTCATAATCGATCAATTTGCCATACTGTTACAGCTGATCGACCGTTTCCTTCTACTGACCCACTAAGACGTTGCGCCTGCCCGGACGATCGTATCACGTCACAATCAACCGGTCAGGTTTAGCACGAGTTGTTAGCAAAGCATGCTATTTTTTACTTATATACTCCTTCGACCCTTCCCTGGGCTCAGACTCGAGGAGTAGGGGGCTTATGGTTAGGACGGCTGTGCTAGGCCCAGGTCCATCTACACCTTTGTATGGCCTGTTCGGCCCGTCATGTGTTAAACTCTCATGCAAACACAATGATCTACGTAAACCTAGCACCCGCAACATATATAAGGTATCTATTTCTATCGGATTGAGGTATGAGACTGTAACCCTAGCTGTTATTCGAGATCCCCTGCCAATTAAACCTTTAAAAGTACTAACTTGAGCGTCGGAGGGGCCTTCCGGGAACCAACCCCCGGCGTGCCTTCGTCTGTTTTGCAGGTATCTCATAGCCAGAATTACTCGGACCATGGATCAGAATGATGACGGTCAACCTCAGCAGAATCAGGCTGAACCAAATATATTATAATTTTAAGTTTTTTATTAAATAAAATAAAATTTGCCCCCACTCAAAAAAAATTTATCCCTATTAAAATTTTGCCCCCTCTCAAAAAAATTTCTGGATCCGCCCTTGTCAATGGACCCCCATTAATCAGACACGTCGTCGTCATTAAGAAGAGGTTGTCTGATTAGTGAAACGATGTCATTTCATAATGAAATTGAAACGACGTCGTTTCAATTTTGAAGAAAGCTTCTTTGTCACTCTCATTCTCACACCCTAAGTCCCTAAATCCATACACAGGCGTAGAAGAAGCGATGTGATGTTTGAAAAATTGGAAAGTGAATGTGACATGGTGTGTGTGGCATCGAGATGCCCATCGATATCGGTTGTTTTTTTCCTCTAATTTTTGGTTATCTACAATTGAGTTTTCTCTGTGCAGGTTGCTTTTTTGTTGTTGCTTTTTTTGCATCGTAAACAAAGCCACGGAGACTTTGATTAATGTTATCTTGTATTGCCACTAGAAGGCATCTGTAGTTTTCCCACACGCATTGCAAGCATTTTTGCTCCATTTGATGCAAGTCGCTGATGCAAGTTCCTTTTGCTTATTTCAAGTTGTTTTGTTCAATGACCAATCTTGTTATTATTCTGTGTAAGAGCTTTCAGAGTTGGGATCTAGCGAGATTTAGAAATTCTCAATGAATAATCTCTTAATATTGGCTCCATCTCTGTAATGTGACCCACCTCCTTATTGCTCAATCCAGAAACGAAACAAAAACAAGACTAACATTTATTCAGTTTCTCTACCCTTTGGGTTCAGGTTATTCAGAAGGCAGAACTCAATACACAACCATAAGCATACGATTATTCCATATTGAGTTTTCAGGACTTCTTAGTTTCTGATTTTTTGAGTTCAAAACTTAATGAAATTTTTAGAAGAAATTCTAAATTTAAGGATTTAGGGTGTGAGAATGACGAAGAAGCTATTTCCAAAATCCAAATGACGTCGTTTCAATTTCATTATGAAACGATGCCATTTCGTTAATCAAACAACTTCTCTTAATAACGTTGACGTGTCTGATTAGTAGGGTCCATTGACATATGCAGTGTCACGTCGACATAGATAACGATGAGGCTAACGCCGAGTTAAAATTGAAATAAGTTAAAAATTTGTGCATTTTATTGCTACTTTTTAAAGATTAGGTTATAATTAAAAATTTGATAAAAATTTGACTTTTTAAAAATAATTTTTAAAAAATCTGGTTAAATCGTAGAGTTTTTCACTAGGCCTAGGCCTAGGCACAGTACGGGCCCTGCTCTGCTCTATTGCTTCACATAACAGCATTAGAGTCCCTACCCGGGCTTGCTTGATCCAAATTATTTCTTCACAGGGGGTTTGCTATTTGTTCAGGCCTAACCGGTTCTCTTCTCTTTTGTTTGCAGTTCTTGTATTCTCTAGTTCAAATTTAAGCAAAGCCTGCTTACTGTTTAGGATCAGCACACTGGATTCAACTGGCACGAGGTTGAAGCCTTGACGTAGGAAAAACACTTCTATTTTTTTATTGAAAATTTGTGATAGTCCATTAAAGTCTATCATTTTAGGTTTTGGGTTTGATTTTTCCAAGTTCTTAAAGATTTCACCTTAGTGATATAAGGTTTACACTAAATTTGAGTCCATTGTCAATTAATTGGATTGAATATGTTATTAAATTTTAATATAATAGTTTATTTTTAATTTTTTTAAAAATTATCATGTTTATTAAAATTTTATTTAATATGCAATAAAAATAATTTTCTTGCTATTAATATAAATAAATAAATAAAACTTAAAATTATTTTAAATTTAGGTTTGAGATTCTCCTATAATTTAATATTTTTTAAATTACTAAAATTTAATATTATTGAATTTTTCATAAAAACCTCTTCTATAAAAATTTATATAAAAAATATTTATCTTCTTTATAAGAAAAAATAATTGTGAGTATTAATTAAAAAATCGTGTAAAAGAGGAAATTAGCATGTCCGGGTCATAACATAAGAGTCATCTATTTCAAGGATAGGTCAAGAATTTCTAAGGCCTGCTCAGAGACAGGTCCGAAGTGTTCCGTAGGCCTTGCTTATGGCTGGGGGACTGGCAAAAACAATCTCGATTAAGTCATCAAGTGGCCACCAAATTGAGGGTCAACTTCAGGAGTAATCTTATAAAATCTGGCACGCTTCTGACTGTTTAGGTGAAAAAAACTATTATAATTATGGGCAAAGTTAATTCCAAAAAAACCTTGAAAACATGGGTTCAAATTTTGAGCTTTTTTTTTATAGACTGAATTGATTTTTGAGTAATTTACTTTGACTGATATTTTATTTAATATTCATTCAAAAAATAATGAAATTCTAACAATCATAGTTTTTAAATAAAATTTGTAGGAATAACAATGGATTGGTCTATAGACTTAGATTTAAGCGTTTTCAATGAATTGACCTATAGGTTAGGCTTAGGTTCAGATCGACTCGAGGTCTAATTTTTCTATTCACCCTTTTGTTTACAAGAGTTAGGTCTCAAATAGGTCTAAATTCGGACAATCTAAGTCCAAACTCAATTAAATAAATACGTTATTTTATACATTTAATTTGAAAAAATTATTTTTAAAAAGTTGGTGGTGGGCTATGGGTTGAGCATTGCAATACCTTAAAATTTGTCCCTAAATGAAAATCAACCAGAGGACAAGGCGACGGGCACGAGACAAAAGAAAGGATCTGGTTCAGCCGGATTCTGACTGAACGGAACGTTACCGTTTGGATCCATGTGTGGATAACCTGCTGTGTTGATTC
>JANKOE010000002.1:5845608-5859922 GCA_026284465.1 Erythroxylum citrifolium | reverse complement strand
TTTGCTCCCCATACCCGCCCCCGTTCGGGTAATTTTATCGGGTACCCATCGGGTTCGGGTACAATTGCCATCCCTAGTGCCTTCATCTGTTTTGCAGGTATTTTACAGCCAGAAATCGCATAGACCATGGATCAGAACGACGACGGTCAACCTCAATTGAATCCTGCTGAACCAATAGACATATTAGTTTGTATAATATATTTGACACTAAAGTAAAGTTACTCCTTTGTAAATAAGGTAACAAATTCAAAAAATAATCTATTTGTAAAAAATATAAAAAAAGTTGCATATATTATAATCCTTGTCGCATATTTTTTTAAATTAAGGGCATAAAGTTTTTTTTGGTAAGGAGGACGAGGAGAAAAAACTAATTCCTCAAGAAAACAACCGAGCACTGATCGCTTTGGAGAATCTCTCGAAGCCCCAAAGGTGGAGTGGGCCAAACCGCCAATGATCATCGCATGAGGACCCCAGTTTGGCAAGAACATCGGCGCATAGATTGCCTTCCTGAAGAACATGTCGAATGGAGCAGCACCATTGTCTACCTAAAAGTTCCCGAATATCCTCAGTAATAGGCAGAAGAGGATGGAAACCATTCGAAGAATCGAGGATAAGGTTGCCTCTGGAGAGTCAGACTCCACAAGAAGATTTTTGTAGCCGGAGCTCCAAGCAAACTGAAGACTGTACCGAATCGCCTAAAGTTCCACAACTATACTGGTTGTAAACCCAAGCGCACTTGAGAAGCCCGTAAGCCATCTACCAAACTGATCCCGAAGTAAACCACCAAACCCTGCTTTCCCTGGATTCCTCAAGGCACTACCATCCGTATTAAGCTTAGCAAAATTTTCGAGAGGCATCTTCCACGCAATCCACCATGCTTCCCGGTGCTGGGAAGTAGTTGGAGTAATACGCACCCCAAAAGCAATAATACACTCAGAGAATAGTCACCTATGCAGCGGACTTGGGACCTCAGAAGCATCACGAGCCCTGCATGCTCTCTTTATTGCGAGCACATCAAATAACCCAGCACCCAGTGACAAAACGAAGGAAAGCTTCCTGAGAAACACCTACATCCAAGACATGTGAGTGCATCCAACCCTTCAAAGAGTCACCAAAAAAGCGTTCAATCCCAGCTCCCACTCGAATACGATCCCAAAAGGTGCATGCTCACATGCAATCCCGAAGCACATGAAGAATAGTTTCAAGCATTCTATGGCAACGCACACACATGGAGGACGCAGCCATACCTCGCTCAAAACGAAGCAAGTTAGTTGGGAGATAGTTCCAGTTAATCAACCATAGGAAAAACCTAAACTTTCGGGGAATAGGGAAAGGGGCATGAAGTTAATGATGAGAAGATGGTATGAATATGAAATAATGTTGCCATGTTTTTTACTTTTTGGAAATTATTATGTTGTTATGTTATTAGTGAGTGTGTGAACTGTGGGGTTTGCTTCTAAAATGTTCTTCAACTAGAATGCAGATCCTTGGTCAATAATTTAATCAGTAGACATGGAAAAGAACACACCAAGTCTTTGATCTTCTATAATCATCTTTGCATATTTCATCATTACATCTTTCTAGCAACATGTTCAAATCCAAACCCAACACGACTTACTTTTCCCTGGTTCAGCAAAGTCCTGTTTTCACATGTATATACACACGTGAAAAGAGCCTCTCTATTGCTTAAGGATAAAGGCTACGTACTTTCTGTAAATAGCAAAGTCTTTTGTACATATATCAATTTTTATAAAATACATCTACTTATTTAAATCTCTTATAATTTAAAAATATTTGAAATTTACTTCAAACTTATCTTATCTTATCTTTAGGATTCTAAAGAATGAGGTCAGTTCCAAGTTTTGATAGCAACATGGATCCCACCACGTTCTCCTTTAATCAATTTTGCTGGCAAATTTTAAATTAAATTAAATTATGGGTAGAGTAGAACTGATTATTCGGGTCGGGCCAGATTCACTGCAGCCCCTATTGTTGACAATTTGATAGTTGTTTACGTCAGACCGACCCCAACCAAACCTATGAAAAGTCCTCAAAGCCGACTTGAGTTTCAGAATCAAACCTACGCCAATCCAACGGTATTCACTGGTGTTTTAAGATTTAAATGAAGTTAGATATATAAATAATTTCCCTTTTGTGGGGGGGTCTTTCTATTTTGGGTCTTGAAGCACTCGACGATGGCTTGTCTGTTGGATTAAACGAAACGTTTTATTCACATGAGTGGAGTCGCTAAGGTTTTATTCACTTGAGTTTGTATGTTTTTGCTTGAGGGATTTGTTAGATACTTTCGGGTAAAAAGCAATGTTATTTTTTAGTTTAACAAATTTAAAAATTAATTCTTAAAATTATTTAATTGTTTTAAAAATTACTTATACTTTCATTTAAAAATAACGAAAAATACATATTACATAAATAACATACACTTATGGTGAAAGTAGTTAATTCGAATTTTTAGAAATTTCTTTTGTTATTCTGTTAGTATCAACATATACCTTTGGTATAGTGATTTTGTTGGTAGTAGTTAATTCGAATTTTTAGGAATTTTTAGTTATTCTATTAGCATCAAATAAGGTAGATGATTTTTTGTCGTTGTACTTCCTAATTTCTAGGTAGAACGTTGAGAGTTTTCTTTTATAACACGTTTCTGTTTAGTTGTAAAACTTATTTAATAGACTCTTCTTCGATTTCAATAATATGAACGATCAGAAGCATTGTATCTCTCCTTTCACCATTGTTCTTTAATTTTCTCCTACAATATTGATATCAGAGCCAGGTTTCTTTCGAGCTGGAAACTTGATTTTTTTCCCCAACATCAAATGCAATTAGTTTGCCTGCACCATAAATTCCAATTATCAGGGGAGATTCATATGAGTATTGAAACATAAAAATGAAAACATTCTTTAATCTTAAGATCTCTGGGATTATATGGAGAACAATTGTGTATAAACAAGTGATGACAACGAGACAAGACAGAATAGCGGTAGCAACTACCATCAAGCAAGCATGGTCTATCCTGAAAACAGACTTCCAGGGTAACTATCGTTAAGCTTAAGTGCTTTTGACGTGAATTTGAAACTTTTAGCATGAAAGGAAATGAGTCTATATAAGAGTATTTGGCAAATATCTCTGCTATTGTGAGCCAGATGATATCTTATGGAGAAAAAATTACTAATGAAATAATAGTTGCCAAGGTTTTAAGAAGCTTAATGTATAAGTTTAATAATGTGTAGTAGCTGCAATCGAGGAGTTTAAAGATCTGTCCATTTTTTTGTTTGATGAATTAATGGGTTCATTGCAAGCACGTGAGATCAAGATTAATACGACAACAGTGAAGGAAGAAGAAAAGGCCTTTCAAAAAGGAGAAGCAAAATCTTCCAATCAATGAGGAAGAGGTAGAAGTCACAGTGGATTCCGAGGAAGGAGAGAGGTCGTAACAGCTTAGTCCAATTCTCTTATTTCAAAAAATTTTGGCATATAGAGAAGTTTTGTTGGTCCAAGCTAGAAGAAAAAGCCAACTATGTAAAAGAAGAAGAGGAATAAGAAAATTACTTGTTCATGGTTCACACTTCTAAAGAGAGGTTGATCAATGATGTCTGGTATCTTGATAATGGGTGCGCGCATCATATGACCAGAGATATATCCAAATTTAAGCAGCTAGACGAGTCAATCAAAACTTAGGTGTGGTTGGAAGATGACAAGCAACTTTAGATAGAAGGACTTTGGATAGCCATCGTAATGGTAGGTAACCAAGCAAAGTTCATTAAAGAAGTGCATTATGCTCCTTGTCTAGCTCACAATCTGATAAATGTGGGTCATCTAGTTGAATGTGGATACTCTGTGGTATTTAATGGATCACGATGTGTGATAAAGAATGGGAAATCTAGAAAAATGCTTGCTCATGCTAATATGTTTCCAAATAGAATGTTTCCTTTGGATTTTCTTGTGAGCACAGAGGTGGCTTTGATTAACGTGGAGTTAGATGGCAGTGAGGTATGGTCACTTGAGCAGCAGGGGTTTACAACTGTTGAGAAATAAGCAGATGGTCAACAACCTCCCCTCATTCTCTACATAAAAGAAGTCATGTGAAGGATATGTGCTTGGGAAACAAGCAAAGAAGGTTTTTCCAATTGGAAAAGCTAAGCGAGCAACTGAAAAGTTCTAGAACTAGTTCATATTAATTTATGCAGTCCCATAAAGAGTGAGTCTCTATCGAGAAGTAAGTACTTCTTGTTGTTTACTGATGATTACAACTAAATGAGTTGGGTGTATTTTCTAACATTGAAATCATAAACTTTTGAGAATTTCAAAAAATTTGAAGTTATGGCAAAAAAACAAAGCAGAAAAAATCTAAAGGCTTTATACACAAATCGTGGTGGAGAATTCCTCTCAAAGGAGTTCTTAACATTTTGTGAGAAGCAAGACATCAAAAGGGAATTGACAACACCTTATACTACGGAACAAAATGGAGTAGCTTAGCAGAAGAACTAGATAGTAGTTGAAATGGCTTGTGCAATAATGAAATCTAAAGGGCGTCCTAACAGTTTTTGGACAGAAGACGTGGCAACAACTGTGTATCTTCTAAATATCTCACCCACAAAAGTTGTGTGGAATTAAAGCCCTTATGAAGCTTGTAATGGTAATAAGTCATCGGTAAGCCATTTACGTGTCTTTGGGTGCGTATGTTATGCTCTGAGAACAGGACATAAGCATAAGCTAAAAGATAAATCACAAAAATTTATATTTGTGGGCTATTATACCAACTCTAAAGCTTACATCCTTTATGACCCTATAAAGAAGTGCATAGCCATTAGCAAAGATGTAATGTTTGATGAGCAGGTAGCCTGGAAGTAGGAAAGCAAAGAAAAGAATCAAATGACATTAATTGAAGAAGAGAAAGGAGAAGTTGAAGTCGAAAAAGAGGTAACAACTCTGCTCAATTCACAGAACTTGACATTAGTAAGAACAAGTCCATCGTCAAGCTTAACCTCTTCATCTAAAGAGTCTCCTCATAATGAATCAATGGAGTTAGCTTAATTACGTAGAAGTGAGCATGGCAGAATTCCTAGACGTCTATTTGAAATTGAGGGAGAGGTTACATTGCCATTGGTTCTATTTGCTGGGGATCCGATCATAGTGGAAGAAGCTATGAAAAAGCAGGAATGGAGAGATGCAAGGGAAGATGAATTGATGTCCACACAACGCCAATAAGACGTGGGAGCTAACTAATCTTCCCAAAGGTAAAAATTACATTGTATTAAAGTGGATTTTTAAATTAGTGTTCTTACCTAATGGCAGTATTCAAAAGCATAAAGCACAATTAGTAGCAAGGGGATATGCTCAACAACAGGGGGTCGACTATAAGAAAACCTTCTCACCGGTAGCTCAATTTGAAACCGTTCGACTTATTTTGGCACCAGCAGCTCAAAAGCAATGGAAAGTTCATCAGTTTGATATTAAGTCAGCCTTCTTAAATGGAGAATTACATGATCAAGTGTATATAAGTCAGTCGCTGGATTTGAAAGTTCAAGCAAACTAGACTAAGTGCTTCGGTTGAAGAAGCCACTCTATAGGCTCAAATAGGCCCCAAGAGCATGGTATCATAAAATTGACGAGTTCTTTCGCTTGAAGGGCTTTGAGAGGAGTATACATGAATCAACCTTGTACGTTAAGAAGCAAGGTATGAGTGATTTATTGATAGTAAGTTTATATGTTGATGACATGATTTACACTAGTTCATCAAATCAGCTTATATCTAAATTTAAAAGCTCCATGAAGTCAATGTTCGAGATGACAAATTTAGGTGAATTGCATTACTTCTTGGGGTTAGGAGTTATTCAAAGCAAGGAAGGAATATTAATTTCCCAAAAGAAGTACGTTGATGATAATATGAAGAAATACAATATGAAGGATTGCAAAGAAGCCATTACACCTATGAATATCAACAAGAAACTACAAGCGGACGATGGAATCGAGCAAGCCGATGGTGGTTAGTATCGAAGTCTAATTGATCTTCTTAAATATGTGACATATTCACGTCCAAACATCAGCTTCTTAGTACGTATACTCTTTAGATTTATGCGTCAACCTACTAAGCACCATTTCAATTCAGCTAAGAGAGTACCTCCATACTTGGTTGGAACAAAGGATCTAGGGATATGGTACCGGAAAGCAATTTCGTTCAGCCTTAAAGGATATTGCGACAGTGATTGGGCAGGAGTTGTTGATGATCGAAGGAGCACATCGGGAAGCTGCTTCACTTTTGGGTCGGGAATTGTTTCATGGAGCTCCAAAAAACAAGCTATTGTGGCTTTGTTTTCACATAAGCTAAATGTTTTGCAATAACTTCAGTAGTATGTCAAGTAGTATGGCTAAGGAGAATTTAATGTGACTTGGGTTATGAGCCAAAAGAAGCTACTGCCTTATTTTGCGCAAGCAAATCATCAGTAATGTTAGCAAAGAATCCTGTCTTTCACTGCAGGACTAAACATATTGAGAATAAGCATCAATTTATTAGGGAGCTAATAGCTAAAGGGGAAGTTCTATTGCTAAGTTGCCAGAAAGATCAATAAGTTGCAGACCTTCTCACCAAGAACTTACCACAGAAGCATGAAGAGTTCTGTGTTCAATTGGGGCTCTCCAAATTTGAACGAAGGGGAAGTGTTGGAAGAAGTAGCTACTTTGAATCTTTAGGAATTTCTTTTGTTATCTCGTTAGCATCAAATAAGGCATATGATCTTTTGTCGTTGTACTTCCTAATTTTTTCGCAGAACGTTGAGAGTTTTGTGCTCAACAAATATCCTTTTCCGCACGTTTATGTTTCGTTGTAAGGTCTATCTATTATTTAATATGCTCCTCTTCAGCTTCAATAATATGAATGATTATTGACATCTTATCCCTCCTTTCATCGCTTTTCTTTAATTTTGTCCAATTATTAGATTCAACTTAAATTAAATTTGCTTTAAGAGATAGATTGAGTTATCATATCAAAATCATGAATATTTTAACAAAAATTTAAGAGAATAATTTTAAATTGAAAAACATGATTTTTTATAATTGTAAAAAATTAAGAGAATGAAATTCTAAATTAAAAAACACAAAAGCGATTTTTTAAATTTTATTAAATCACGAAAAATTATGTGTCTTATATTCATATTTTTAATTTTAATCTGATATAATTTATTTATTTGTTCATTTTAAAATACTTTTTATACATATTTTTTGTTATGTCTTTTATAAATTAATTTAATCTTGGCATGTCCAAATTTGTAATTCCCTTTTAATATAATAAAAGCCTTAATTTTATTCATAAAAGGAACAGACCAACCGCCTACAAGGATCATCTTGCTATTAACAGTCTCTTCTGACTAAAACTTTTGACAACTTCGCAATTTTGTTCCCAAGCACGCGATATTTCTTAGAAAGATTGAAAAGGAACTCTCGGACTATAAAATTCAATAATAAATTGGTATTTGGGAAATAAATGTTAGAGTGTACATGTTGCCTAGACGTGAAGATGTTAAAAAATTTATAAGTAACAAGGGTCAACTATCCAAACAACTAGTTTTAGTTATTTGGACAATGGTTGTCCCAAGCTCAATTCTTATTAGTGGACTTTACACTCTGCCTATATTAAAAATTTAATATGGTATCAGAGCTGGTTTGGCCTGGATTATTAATTTCTCGGTTGTCCGTCTGGATATTCATTCCCAGCAGCCCGGTCTGGTTTTCACTTCGTATATTTCAAGTGACAACTGAATGTTCAGCCCCAGTTGTACTTGAGGGGAAGTGTTAGAGTGTCTCATATTGCCTAGACATGAAGATGTTAAAAAGTTTATAAGTGGTAGGAGTCAACTATCCAAACAACTAGTTCTAGTTATTTGGACAATGGTTGACCCAAGCTCAATTCTTGTTAGTAAACTTTACACTTTGCCTATATTAAAAATTCAAAAGAAAAAAAAAAGAAAAAGAAAAAAGCGTCATTCACATAAATTTCCAGTTTGTCTTCTTTGTCATAATATCAAACTCGACATCATCGTTTTCTAGCAAATTACATCACCTACATAATACAATTGATTTAAGACAGTTTGAAATATCTCCCCTTGTTTTCTTGCTCCTGTCGCGTTATATATAATTGTGCTTTTCTTCCATTGCAAAGCTCTCACTACGGACAATCGGCTTTTGTCAAAGTTCGCTTTCCTGACGGCTTCTTCTCCTCTGAATACACCATTAGACAATGCTCGATCCTGCAAGTCGCAGTAATTTCTGAGAGAGCACAAGATATGGCAGCTTCTAAATTTACGAACAAACCGTGTATTTCTGTTTTCTTTATGTTCTTTCAGTTTTGGTTGCAGCTAGTAGCAGCAGCTTCTCATCAGTCACTGGTTAATCATCTTCCGGGGTTTCAGGGGCCGCTTCCTTTTTATTTTGAAACTGGGTGAGTTTCGCTGACAAATCTTTAGTTTCAGGAAAGTGAAAAATCTTCATCAGGGTATTGATGTTAAGCTTCTAACAACCTATAATTTACAGATATATTGGTGTCGGAGAGTCAGAGGACGTTCAACTCTTTTACTACTTTGTCAAGTCACAAAGGAATGCAAAAGATGACCCTCTTTTGTTTTGGATGACCGGTGGCCCCGGCTGTTCTGGTTTCTCCGGTCTTGCTTTTGAAATCGGTAACGAATTATAAGAATCAAGTTTTGATCAATTAGCAGGTAAAGCAGCTGAAGAGTCTGATAGATTGGCCATTGCACATATGTAGGTCCACTAAATTTCCAGGATGTGGAGTTCAATGGGAGCTTACCCACACTGGTGTTCAATCCATACTCATGGACACAGGTGATGGTTACTTTCTAGCAGATTAATGACCAGACGTAGCCTCAGAGAGAAATTCACTGTCTCTTGACATGTACTCAGGTTTCCAACATAATATTTATGGATATGCCTGTTGGGACTGGGTTCTCCTACGCAAGAACATCCGAAGCCTCCCATTCCAGTGACTATTTACTAATCTCCCAGGCCGATGAATTCCTGAGAAAGGTAATAAAAAACACTGTACCTGTACCTGTACCTGTACCTGTTCTTGTTTTATACTGATAAGTTCCGATTGCTTTATTCTTACAGTGGCTAAAGAATCATCCAGAGTTTATCTCGCATCCGGTTTATATTGGTGGAGATTCCTACTCTGGCCTCACAGTCCCACCTGTAGCTAAGAAGATCTCCGATGGTATGGAACAATAGAACAAACAAGCGTTTTGTACATACTTTTGTGTTTGATTTTGCGGCTTCTTGTTTCGTGTTCGTGCAGAGAACGAGGCCGGAAGCACACCGCCGATAAACCTCAAGGTCTGCTCTCTGTTATTCTAATAATGTTTTCATGGGCAGTACACAAGACAGAGAGAATCACTCCATTATTAGATTTTATAAGATTTGATTAACGTCACGAGGCAGACTAATTATCCTTTTTTAAAATAATAACTGATTAGGACTAATAAGATTTTTAATTTTTTGTATTGGTAGTGAACTTATTCAGATTTATTAATTAATTTATTATTAATATGTAATTTACACTTTAAAATACTTATACCAATTCACAATATTTTCAGGGGATCCTAGTTGGGAATGCAGCGACAGAACCCAACCTGGAGACTAACTCGAGGGTTCCATATGCTCATCGAATGGGACTTATTTCTGATGAACTATACCAGGTAGTCATCACTGAACTAAATTCAGAGGTCTGATCAACTAAGTGACAGGAATTAATTCCACTAGTTAATTGTTCCAGTTACTGAAAAGCAGTTGTGGAGGGAACTACTTCTACGCAGATCCAGGCAACGTTGAGTGCGAGAAACACGTGCAGACATATTACAAGGTAACCCTCTCTATGTTTCTGTTCGGAACTATGGTTATGATCATTCACATTCTGTTAAAGATGTTCTGCTTCGGAAACAGTGTATTGCTGGAATTAACACTCCTCAGATCTTGGAGCCCTTATGCGCTTTTGCTTCCCCAAGACCAGAACAAGTACCCGACGAGCCGAGACCTCTTTCTCGAGACCTCCTTCAATTGGAGCAGATACTCCCTACGTTTGGCTGTCGTGTAAGTAACTCCATAATCTTTGTTTTGACTTGTCTTCTTTATTTTGTTCTGATTTTCACTTTTTACATTTTTTTTTCAGAATTATGGGTATTTATTATGTAAATATTGGATGGATAACAAAAACGTCCAAAAAGCTCTGCACATAAGAGAGGTAAGTGATCAGATTCTTGAAAAATTAAAATTAACATATAATTGTTCAGGTCATTCTGTTAATCATTATTTCTTAGTGCTCAAATTCATGAATCATTATTTCTCTGACTTTCTCAATTTAACTTCTTTTTCATGAAACCAGATCCTCTGTCTTATTCTGTCTCATGAAATCTTAGCCATTTATTATGCGGGACTTACGCGGGTCTTATACAGACCCCACATAAATAAATGGTTGAGATTTATTGGACGCAATAAGACACCATAATATTGGACAGAAGATTTGGACTCCTTTTTCATCTACCTTCTCCTAGCTATCTTCGTATCATAATTAATAATTATAAAATTGACTAATAATGAATTTATAATAAAATATAGAACACACTCTGACGTTTCGAAGCATTTAAATTGAACTTTAATGGAAAACTTAACAAAATTATATTTTCATGTATAATTTATTTTATTCTTATTTATTTTTTGATATGAAATAATTCCGGTTATAAATTTTCAACCAAATCAGTAAGAAAGTAACACCAAAGCTAAATTTAAGCAGGGCACCAAGGAGGAATGGCTGAGATGCAATTACGGAGTACTTTATGCAATTAACATCCACAGCAGTTTACAGTACCATCTCTTCCTTGGAAAGAAAGGTTATCGAACATTGGTCTACAGTGGTGACCATGACTTGGCTATACCCTACGTGGGGACTCAGGAATGGATAAGGTCTTTGAATTACTCCATCGTCGACGATTGGCGGCCGTGGCTTGTGGATGGCCAAATTGGAGGGTATGTCCCAATTCTAAATCTTACCAGGTCGATTTGTAAGATTTTGTTCCCTGTAATTCCACAAATACGGCATGAGCTTTTTACAATGACTTCAGGTACACTAGGACTTACTCTAACAAGTTGACATTTGCGACCGTGAAGGTATGTATACATTACAGGGGATGATCAGAATGTACTGTGTTCTTTTACACAGTATAATAGAGTTCGTTTCTGATCGTTTTCGGCCTTTTACAGGGGGCAGGCCACACTGCTCCAGAGTACAAGAGAGCAGAAGCTTTGGCCATGTATTCGAGGTGGATATCTGAAGAGCCTATGTAACTTATCTCCCACCTATGCAGAGACCTGACCCAATTTGTGGTGTAATTGTAATAAATTGGCGTATGATTTGATGATATAACTACAATAAATGTTAGAATAAATGCTACAATAAACAGGTTCTTTGCATATGCATATAAAATAACAACAATCGCGTATTTGGATTATCTTTGTAGTTCCACCGATTAAATAATGTTTTTCTGCGGATACTCTTATTCAGATTTTTAAAAAAAAGATATTCAACTTATTTTTCCGTATTTGGTTTTAAACTCAAAAATTTTAACTACCTTTGGTAGTTATTTAAAGAATAATGACCATAATACTCCTCATTGGCGTATGTGATTAATTATTTCCCACTCACACATGATAGGTTTTAATTTAATTATAAAAAAACTCTGCAGTTCTCATATTTGTTCAATAATTAGTGTGATCAGCATACGAAGATAACACATTGCCATATATCTGTTAGGAGTGTATGACATCTCGATTAACAAATTGATCCTAAGACTTATGTATCATTGAGTAGACATTGTATATTATACCTTAGGTCATATCTCGCATTTTTACTTTCTTTTTATCTCATTTATTTTTCTTGTGTCATAACTGTATTCAAATTCTCTATTAAAGAGACGATGACTATCGATGACTACTTTTCATGGGAGCCAATGATCTAAATAAATGGCTTTCCTCTATTCTCAATTTTCTTTTGAACTAAATTTAATTTGCTTTCCTAGAATTATTTCATAGGAACGCATCTTGCATGATCTTTTGGCAATAACCTAAAGTAGCAAACCTTAAATTCAATTCTCAAGAATGAAACAAGAGTCATAAGAGTATATATTGAGGTTCTTCTCAACCTCAAAGGTCTCACACAATGTAAGATGAGATCTTGAGACTTACATTAATCCTTTTTGTGATCAGTTTTGCACACATGGTACAAGTCATGTACTACGGTATTTACCGACTTTGCTTAACTTGAACATCTTTCATTCAAGAAATACCATACAGATGACAGTTCATACATACTTAATGTTTAACTTGAGTCTCCTTATCTACTCAAAACCTGTTCAGAACTCACATCTGGCAGCATAAGATAGATATAGTGATCATTAAATCACTTTGAATCAATTTCTTTGTGGCATTTACGGTTTAAGTTTTTTGCTATCAATTATCACCTAGATGATAAACTTTAAACATGTCTCATCTCTAGCGAGCATAAACATCAGAGGTGATTTCCTGTGTGAGAGGGCCAATCTCTAATCTCTCATATACTTGTGATTCATCCCAAAATATATTTATGCAAAACACATATATTAATGAATCAAATGATACACAATGTATAATCTTCACCATACATTATATCCCAAATATGACATTATAATAAGTGAACATACACAGAGAAATATTTATAAGTACATTTCAACATCTACGCAGTCTTAGTGACTTTACATGCCCAATGTATACATCTCTGAAAATTAGCTTTGTCATTGGGTTTGTCATCATATCTCGTGTAGATATATATTTCATGTTCACTTCTCTTCGTGCAACTATATCTTTCATATAATTATATTTGGTATCTATATGCTTTGTCTTACAATAAAATTTGGGGCCTTTAGTATAAGCGATTGTAGCTTGACTATCACAGTTGTTGGTCACTAGATTAACTTCACTTTTAATAACTCCCAAATGCACTAAGAATCGATGAAGCCATATAGTCTCTTGTACTGCAGTTGAAAATGCTATAAATTCAACTTCCATTGTGGATAATACAACGCAAGATTGTTTCTTACTTTTCCATGATATTGCTCCATTGTTTAGTAAGAATACATATCTTGAGGTCGATTTTCTTTCATCTAAATCTTCTTCCCTGTTTGCATCTTTATACCCTTGTATACGTAAATTATTGCCTTGATAACATAATGCATAGTCTATAGTTCCCTTTAGATACCTCAATATTCTCTTTACTGCTTTCCAATGTGCTTGGCCTAGATTTGATTGATATCTGCTCATCATCCCAACAGCGTAACAAATATCTGGTCTTGTACACATTATTGTGTACATAAAACTTCCAACTGCATTGGAATAGGGAACATTCTTCATTTGTTCCCGTTCTTGTAGCGTTGATGGGCAATTTCTCTTACTAAGGCCTTCATTTTTATGGGCCTCCTCACCGGGAGTCAGTAAAGTGTCCCTCGTTGCCTGGGACACCGCTTGCCAACCTAAGTCCCTGGGGGGCCTGGGTATTCGCAAGCTTAGGGAAACTAATGATGCGATGTTAATCAAACTTGGATGGACCCTCATCTCGCAGCCGAACAAGTTATGGGTTCAACTTCTTTCAGCCAAATATAATTTTGATATTAACACTCTCCCCGCTTCTTTACCGGGCGCAGGCAGCTCCATGATCTAGAGGAGCCTCCAATCTGTCTGGCATCATGTCCTTTGGGGCATGAAATGGACCATCGGAGGCGACTCGAGGGCCTGATTCTGGTTGGACCTTTGGGTGGCTGACCTAGGACCCCTCCTCTCCCTGACGCTCGTGCCTATCCCCTACTCGGACTTAGATTTACGAGTGCAACATTTCACTGACTCTTCAGGTACGTGGCATTGGGCTAAATTTCAGTCTTTACTTCCTCACTTTGTTTGCTTGACCATTGTAAGTATTTTGCCGCTGCAACCTCACTTCGGCTCGGACAAGCTAACTTGGGGGCGGTCGGAGTTTGGGCAATTCAATATCGCCACCGCATACAACATGATTGTTGAATAGGCCCCCCAGGAGGCTCCTACCCAATGGACGACCCTTTGGCACCGAGCTGGACCTCAACACATCCGTTCCTTTTTCTGGCTTCTAGCTCATCATCGCTTACTCACTAATTAGCAAAGGTTTCGCCAACACATGTCTTCGACGGCCGCGTAAGCCCACTGTCAAGCGGAAGAGTCCGCTGTCCACGTCATG